>PVIW01003388.1:0-169943 GCA_004026585.1 Noctilio leporinus
GTTCCTTCTTTCTTTCTGCTATATAGAATTCCATTGTGTAAATGTACCAAAGTTTTTTGATCCAATCATCCACTGATGGGCACTTAGGCTGTTTCCAGCACTTGGCTATTGTAAATAGTGCTGCTATGAACATAGGTGTACATAGGTTCTTATGAATTGGTGTTTCAGGATTCTTTGGGTATAGTCCAAGTAGTGGAATAGCTGGATCAAAAGGCAGTTCCATTTTTAGTTTTTTAAGGAAACCCCACACTGTTTTCCACAGTGGCTGCACCAGCCTACATTCCCACCAATAGTGTATGAGGGTTCCCTTTGCCCCGCATCCTCGCCAACACTTGTTGTCTGTTGATTTGCTGATGATGGCCATTCTGACAGGTGTGAGGCGGTATCTTATTGTGGTTTTAATTTGCATCTTTCTGATGACTAGTGATGTTGAGCATTCTTTCCTATGCCTCTGGGTCCTTTGTATATCTTCCTCAGTGAGTTGTCTGTTCAGGTACTTTGCCCGTTTTTTAATTGGGCTGTCTGTCTCCCTGGTGTTGAGTTGCATTAGTTCTTTATATATTTTGGAGATACAAAGGGAACCAACTGTATGAGAAAACATAATTGCCTATGGCCCTTCTTTTTAAATCCTGAAAGTCACATATACTTTTCGCCCTTGGGTGGTAGCACAGCTACTATCTAGCTACCAACTTGCCATTGATATGCAAAATACCTTAAAAGGTGTATTATCTCTTTCCCCCATTCCTTAAACCATGGACTGGGAGGCAAATCTATACCTCATTTCACATTGTCAACAGGAGGGATCATAATGGCTTTTCTTATTCTTTGTCTTTATTAAGATAGAGTTGCCAAATAAAAATTGTAAATAGTTAAGGTGTATGACTTATTTTTTAAATATTCATTTAAATTATAAAATAATCACAATTAAGCTAATGAACATATCTATTACCTCTCAGTTACCCTTTTTCCTCTTTTTGTGGTGAAAACACTTAAAATCTACTCTCTGCAAAATTTAACTATGCAATACAGTATTATTAGTTACAGTCACATTGCTATACGTTAAAGCTCCAGAACTTACTCATCTTGCATAACTGAAACTTTTTACTCCTTGAACAACATTTCCCTTGCTCTTCTGGCAACATGGGTAAATAAACATAAGCCCTGAGAATGGGATTTTCTAGGGAACTGCCTGGCAGGTCATGTGGTGACAGTTCTCCAGCAATGATTTTTCCCCTTCTGTGACTACTAGGCTTCCGGGTTTCATGGCTGCTGTCCAATAGTAAGCTTGCTCTTTGGAAGCTACCCCTGTCCTGGGAGAATAGCACAAGTAGAATCACCTCAAAGCTCCCTGCTCTTACTGAGGTTTAACCGTTTTCTTGATTAAAGAAATATTCTTTCAAGCTCTTGATTAATTTCCAGAGTTTTGAAAAGAATTGAGTTTGACAAATTTTGTCACGACTCTTATGGATTTTTACGGAGAACTGGATTTTGGAGGTCCTTATCTTATCATTTCAGAAGTACTTATTTCATTTTATTTTCTCTATAGTTTTATTAGATATAGCTATTTTCTTATTTTAATGGTGGTTTTGGAGCTTAGGGCATACCTCTTTTTCTTATCACAGTCTACCTTTGAGTGCTATTGTACAGCTTTATTGTATGAGAACTTTACAATAGTATAGTTCCTATAGTATACTTCCATTTTTCCCTTTCTATATTAGTGCTATTGTCATACATCATATATTTATGTATATTGCAGATCTCCATTACATTGTTATTTTCTTTCATGTAAATAGCCAATTATACTTTAAAGAGATTTAAATAATAAGAAATGGTTTTAGGTATTTACCCATGTAGTTACCATGTCTGGTGTCCTTTTTCTATTTCACATTTCCATCTGGTAGTATTTTTTTGAATTATTTAAAATTTTTTTCTTCTAAGACTTTTAGTTTTTTTTTTTTTTTTGTTAGTTTGTTTTGTTTTTTAAGATTTTATTCATTATTGTTAGAGAGAAGGGAAGAGAGGGAGGAAAGAAGAAAGGGAGAGAAACATCAATGTGTGGTTGCCTTTCGTGTGCCTCAAGCTATAGACATGGCTGGAGACCAGGTTTGCAACTGGTTATGTGCCCTGACTGGGAATAAAATCAGCTCCCCTTGGATTTGCAGGCCAGAACCTACCCACTGAGCCACTAGCCAGGTCTGGTATCATTTTCCTCTGCCTTCCTTTATAATTTCTTATAGTGTGAGTCTTTCGGTAATTACAGTTTTACCTTTTGTACGTCTTAAAATGTCTTTATTTAATCTTCATTTTTGAACAGTATTTTTACTACATATAATATTCTAGTTTGGTCACTTTTTTTTCCTTTCAGGACTTAAAAGACATTCCTCCACAATATTCCCCAAGTTGCATGGTTTCTGATCATAAGCCTGTTGTCATTTTTATTTTTTACTCAGCATATAACACAACTTATTTTTCTGTATGTTTTTGAGATTTTTTTTTTTTCTAACTATTTTTTAACTCTTTGACTGTAATGGGCATTGGTATAATATTTATTTATTTTTTATTCATTCATTTATTTATTTTGAGGGGAAAGGAGGGAGAAATAGGGGAGAGAAACATCAACTGGTTGCCTTTTGTAGGTACCCAAACTAGAAATCTAACCCACAACCCAGGCATGTGTCCTGACTGAGAACTGAACCAGCAACCTTTCAGTTTGCAGGATGATGCCCAATCAACTGAGCCACACCATCCAGGGCTGTAGTGTTCTTCATGTTCCTTATACTAGAATTGTATTAAGTTTCTTGAATATGTGGGTTTATTATCTAACTTGGGATCATTTTAGACATTATTTAAAAAATTGTTTCCCAATTCTCTCTTTAGGTACTCCAATTATATGTATGCTAAGCTGCTGTTTATATTTTGGTTCCTCTTCTGTTTCATTTGAGATAGTTTCTATTGCTATTTCTTCAGACTTACTTATTTTTTCTTCTGCATTGTCTAATCTGCCACTAATTCTACCTGGGACATTGGAGTTTTCATTTTTAGAAATTTAATTTGGGTATGTCTTCTATGTTTCTACTTAACTTCTTTTTAAATTTTAATACTTTATTTATTATTTCCAGAAAGAGGGAAAGGGAGAAAGAGAGAGGGAGAGAGGCATCAATGTATAGTTGCCTTTTACTTGCCTCCAGCTATGGACCTGGCTGGAGATCTGGCTTGCAACCTGGTTATGTGCCCTGGCTGGGACTTGAACCATGACCTTTGGGTTCACAGGCCATATGTTTCTACTTAACTTTTGAACATATGTCCTTGTCTGCTGATTCTAACACCTGTGACAGTTCTGATTGAGTTCAATTTTTCTCCTTTTTATATATTGTATTTTCCTGCTTCTTTGCATGCCTACCAGATTTTTTTGGATGTTGGACACTGTGAATTTTACCTTGTTGGGTAATTAATAGTTTTATAGTCTATAAATATTTTTGAGTTATGTTCTGGGACAACTCTTCTAGAAATAGTTTGAACCCCTTGGGTCTTGCATTTAAGATTTGTTAGGCATGACCAAGGAGATGTTTTATCTAGTGCTAATTTCATTCATTACTGAGGTAAGACCCCTTCTAAATATTCTACTAAACATTAAGTAAATTATAAGTTTTTTCCAGCCAGATGATGGAAAAGCACAATCCTGAGTACTCTGCAAGTGTGTGTGTGTTGATGGGGAGAGGTGGTAAAAGGGTAGGGGAGAGGGCTGCTATTGCTAATCCTTAAAGGGGGTCATTTCCTAGGTTCAAGTAGTGTTATCACACACATACACAGATCAATACTTTGCTAATAAATGAGGGAGACCCTCTGCAGATACGGAGTCGTGTCTCCGTGAAGTTGTTTTCTCTTTGGTTCTCTGCCCTGGGGACTGGAAGCACTTTGCTGTCCATGAACTCTCAGGAGTTTAAGTGATTAGGAGTCTCTCCCATCTCTGGGAGTCTGTGGGTTCTGCCTAGGTTCTTCCTACCTGTGCTACATCCTGGGGAAGGCAGTAAGCTAAGGGCTATTGTAGGGCTTCTCATTTCCTCTGAGATCGCTACTTCAGCTGCCTGATGTCTAGTGTCTCGAAAACTATTAATGTCATGTATTAGTTATTTGTTTTGGTAGTTTCAGGTGAGAGATTAAATCCAATGTCTGTGACTCTATTTTGCACAGAACTAGTATTGGTGGTTGATACTCAATATACATTTTAGACATAGTTCACAGGACACTAGTTTGTGCTATTTGTTTAGTCTCTTTTAATGTACTTCTTTCAAACAAAATTAGTGATCAAGGTTGACCCCAAGGCTTCCAGATCTGGATTCTTCCTTCAATTCAACAACAATCCACTTGGTTACCATGTAGTATCAGCAGAGAGGAAACTGGCTTCCTCCAGGAGCATGGGGTTGTGAATACAAACTATGAAGCCCAAGAAGTCAATGTAGGAACTCTAATTTTTCTCCTTTTAATTTACGCTAAATCCCATTCAATTGACCTGATCATTGACCCCAGGCAGTTAGGCCATGGAAGAGGTCATGAAGATACATGCCAACGCAGACCTTGCCAATCTGGGATGTGTTTAAAAGAGAGAGTGAAGAGTAAAATTCCAGCCTCAGCTTCTCTCTCGGGGAATTCCAAGGTGACCCATTGTTGTTTTGGAAGAAAGACCTTGCTCTGAGTAGGCAGGCAGAGAGCCTGGGTAAGCCTGTGGAGAAGCAGGAAAGATACACGGGATAAGGTGCACAAGGTCTCAAAGGGGCTATACAGGGGCAAGTCAGAAGAGGAAACGGCAGTGAATAATTTCAGCTTCTTAAACTGTTTTCTCACAGTAGATTCAGCCCTTTCTTTTTTCTCTCTCTCTTCCCATCTGCTCATGTGTTTGCTCATTCAACAAAATTGTGCTGGAAATGGGGGATATGGAAGTGATCAAAAACAAACAAATAACAACAGTAACAACAATAAACCAACTCCTACTCTACTGGAGCTTACAGACCTTAATCACATAGACATGCTTTAAAAGTGCTGCAGGAGGAGATGAGAGCTTACACCAGTTGTCTTGGATTTAATAAACATATGTTGGGGGAAGAGGGCTGGTATTAGAGTTAGTTGCCAAGACAGCAGATAAAGAAAGAAAGAGAAGGGGTTCACTCAATGAAACAGGTGAGGCAAACACTTCAGGTAGAGAAACCCAACAAGCAAAGGCCAGGAAGCAAGAAACAGACTTCACTTGGGCTCCAGGTTTTCATCTCTCAGACCATGTTGGGGGATGGAGGAAGAGCTCCTCCCTTGGCCGTGTTACCTCACCATCACCTTGGAGGCACCAGCGTAATGTTGGCATCACTGGGGGCTGCCTTCTTGCTTTTGGAAGACACATATCTTTCTTTCTCCCTATCCTCTTGTGACCCCCACACCTATCCCAGATCGCTTTCTGCCATTCACTGGGTCCCACCAGTGCCTGGCTTCTAACATGCAGTTCCCTGAGCCCCAGAGCATGAATTATCCGAGGTTCTTGAACATGTTATTTCCCTAGGAATTAGCACACCTATGCTGCCAGTGGTTTCTCCTGAGCTGACGAGGTCACCAGAGGTCACAGTAACACGCTTGGTATAATAAAGCCATTGCTGTGCAAGCTCAAGGTAATCAATTTTAACACTAGGAACAGCTCAAGACTAATTCCACTAAACTACATTGTGAAACCCAGGACGTGCATGTGTGCACACAATCACTTAGCAGCTTCCTACACCTGGTGCTTTATGTTACATGACCTCTTAACTCTCCATGACCAGCCTATGGATTAGGTCCTATTGCCATTCTCATTTTACAGATTCTCGGAAACTTCCACCCAGAGAGGTCTGCAAAGTCACACGGCTTCAGTGCTAGAGCTGTGACCCAATCCCTTTTATAAGTTATTACTGAGGCCATGCTCTTTCCAGTACCCTTCATGAACTATGCTTTTGGAACTCTGAACTCTATTTTGTATCCTGAATTTAACTACCCCTTCGAATTACCAGAGAATTGATGTGGCAGTCTTTACAGCTTTTTTTTTTTTTTTTTTTTTTTTTCCAATTGCATGTCCTGGCACCTCTGATTTTCTGGTCCAAGGGGAGATACTGGAAGTCTCTGCCCAAAGCCATATGTCTTCTTGGAAGCTCTAAGTAGGAAAAAGGTAACAGAAAGGAACTTGCTGGGCCTAATTGCTTTGCCTGCTGTACATGTCTCAGATCAAATACCATTCTGCCCTCTTCTTCCCCTTTAGGGGGGAATTAATTAAGCTCTAATTACACTGACAGAAAAAATAGAAGCTACAATAAAATTATATATTTTTAAAAAGCTATTAACAAAGTCTGAGCACAGAGATTGTTATAACCTGGGGAATGTGCCTCATTTGAATTTTATGGCCTTTCCATTTACATTTTTTTATTAAACCTTTTCTTACAACCTTCAATATGTCTTCTTCCCATGGTATAATCATCCTTGGGAAGTTTCTGGTGATAAATTAGATACTCGGGGCTTCCTTACTCTTCCTGCATTCAGTCAGAGCATGGTGTCTCCCATGAGGCAGATTAATAATTTTTTTTAAACTCATTTAAAAGTTCACACCAATTTTCTCCTTCTGGAAGGAAGTCTGACTCACAGAGCTGCTCTGGTCCAGGCAAGTGAGAGGGGAGCCCAACTTTTCCATGTTGGAGAGCAACTTTCAAATCTATTGAAATTTATTGAAAGCTGGCCATGCAGAGACAGGACTGTACTGATGTCAAGGTGGAAAGGACCCTCCTTCCTCTGCAATGGCCCGCAGCACCACCCTGAATGTCAGAGCTTGAAAGATACTCTCCCAGGAGGAGACGTGACCTGCCAAGTCACAAAATAAGGGTGCCTCAAACCTACGCCCAGGACCCACCCTGCAGTTGCTCTCCCACACATGGCTGAGTCATCTCAGTATGTTCTTCAGAATCCAGATGCTCAATCCTGAGCCTCAATCTACCGAATCAGAACCTTTAGGATTGGGATCTTGGAATCTGTAGCTTTCAAAGGTTTCAGGGAGATTCTGATGATAAGCCCAACATTGGAATCATCTGATTAAAATGTCAAGGCCAGATGAAAAAGACAGGGAAGAGGAAAGCGCTAGGTGTCTCAAATAGCAGAGAAGGAAGAAACATATCCATTAAGAGATTTGTCAGTGAAGGACAAATATCATATGATCTCACCCATTACGGGACAATAATGAGCAAAACTAACAACAAGCAAAACAGAACCAAGTATATGAATACAAGGAATGGTCAGGGGTCAGGGGGAACGTGGTAGCGGGGAGGGGGAGGTAGAGGCAAAGAAGGGGAGCAGCTTAGACAAGAACCTAGTATAAAGGAACCATGGACATGGACAACAGGTGGGATTGACTTTGGGGGGAATGGGTGGGTGGGGAGGGGGACAGAGGGGAGCAAAAAGGGGATGGATGTAATACAACAACAATAAAATTAAAAAAAAAAAACACAAAAAACAAAAAACAAAAAAAGAGATTTGAGCTTTGAGCCTAGATGGTTCTTTTCAGGAAGTTTCTGTGAAATCTTTTCATTTAGACTAATATTATGTAACTTTGGATTCCACTTTAATAATCTTTATATAAAAACATGTATATATGTATGTGCGTGTGAATATATACCCTAGATATTAGCTAATCCCAGGAGATCTTCTACATTTTCCAGAGCAGCCCCTACTCTAGCCAACAGACACATCCTTTCCTGAGACTACCCCAAATTCCTGTTGGGTAGGGAGGGATGGGTGCTCACATCCCCAGGTTCATCTCTGGGCCCTAAACTCCTGTTTCCCCTCCATTTGCTTCTGGATCTCTCACCATTCCATGAATATCATCTCTATTTTTTGATGCATTTCACTGTGTTGTAAAGTGATCCATTCTTGATTTCCAGTCAAATCCATCCTCACAAGGTATCAGCCTATACAGTGCACTCAAATAATGATTCGTTAGAGGAGGAGTACATGTGTAAGGGCAGGCTCACAAGAGCCAGGGATTTTGCAATCTGGTTGTTAAACACAGTCAGTGTTTAACCGTGTTTAATTAAATTATATGAACTTTAAGTAAACGATATTATGAATGATAATAAATATTAAAACCTCATTACTTACTAATTATTTTACTACATTTTTTAAAAAATTAATGTTGTTTAAGTTGTTTGTCCACTATATCTCTGGCAGAAATGGGCTGCTCCTGTATCTCTTCCCGATTCTGTGTTTAGTGATATTATGTTGGTAGAATGAAACTGGCCATGGTGGAATTATTCATACCATATAAGTTGAAAACACAACAAATCAAGACTTGGTTTATTGTTTTCTTGATTGTTTAGACTTAAAAATTAATGAGTGATATGTTAATACCAATTAAACTTAAGTGTGTCGTATCTATAACTAGCATAAAAATTGAAGAAATTTTTTTCAGTGTTTTAAAATGATTACTCGATTCAGCAAAGTTGCTGCTCACATCATTGACAAATGAGTGAAGATTTGACATGTCTGCTCTTTGCATTTCACTCCCATCTTATTTATCAACACAAAAAATATCAACCAACATTCATGTCAGAACTATACCTGGAATCAAGTATTTATTTGTAGCCTAATTTTCATCAGATCATGGTTTAACTGTAACTTTAGCTCAGCTATAGAAGATGCAAGAATTCTTCACAAATTAAGAAAGCATTCTGTGAAAGTCAGCTGGCCATATGGTAAAGAATAATTATATTTTGTTATTATTTATAAATTGTGCTGCACATTCTTTACATCAGTAAAGTTTATGATAAATGGATGTATATTTCCCCAGAGAGCTAGCTTTTCAACATTTATCAGCCTGCCAGTAGGGGTTTACATCCTAAAATACATTGAACCATGAACATCCTTTAAAAAATACAAATACATGTATAAATGTTCTTGCCTCAAAATCAGAACCCCCCCTCACTCCACCTTTCTCTATTAGGTGCAAAAACTAATTCCTTTTCTTATCTTCTGCAAAGTTATTTAATAATTTCTTTCATTGGTGTTATTAGACACTGGTAGGTTACCACCCTAACATGTCTCCCTTCTCCCATGAACATCTTGCTCTTGCAATGTAGCCCTCCTCCATTCCCAGTTTCATCATTTGGGTAGAATGAATCCTGTTGTGTGTCATGCACCCCCCCCCCCCCCCCAACATACACAGGAATTGGCTCCAATAGGTTTAAGCCATTAGCATGTCCAAGCTTCCTGGCCACAGTGACTGGTTCAGAGTTAAACACGTGACCCAATTTGGGCCAATGAGAGAGAGACTCCTAGGACTTAAAGCAGGGATATCAGAAGAGAGAAACTCATTTTCTTTAGACATTGTGTAAGATAGGAACTACTTCAGCCCTTTCATTGTCACAAGGAGAGAGCTCAGAGCTGTGGGGAGAGAAACTATCAGAAACTGAGGATGAAGCCAAGCACCAGAGAAAGCAAAGATGACAGGAACAACCTAGGTCCTTGGGAAGGTCATTTGAGTGATTAGATGAAGCCTTATCTGAAACCAGACCTTCCTGATTTTTAGGTAAAGGAACAAATAAGTCCCCTTATTTTTCAGACCAACTTGAGTTTAGTTTTCTGTTACTTGAAACCCAATATATCCTTAACTTTTATATTTGTTTTGGCTTCTCTCCTCCAGGGCCTAATTTTCTATCACAAAGCTAATAAAATTTTTGGTTAAACACAGGTAATTTCCTTCCTAAGAGAAATTCTCCCCAAGCTAATAAGATTTCTTAAAAATTAACTTTACTACATAAAAGTAATGTTTCTAATAATTTATTGTCAAGCAAAATTAACATTCTAGAAAGTAGCACCATACTTATTCCATAGATTTTGAGTACTTACCAGCACCGAATCATGTACTACAGGGATTGCACACCTTAATTTGAGGAGCCTAGCACTAAAGAAGTATGCCACTACTTACATCTGAGATAGTCAGCTCTTGGCTGACTATTCATGTGTTTTACGTCAGTCACTGAGCAGAATGTTGACAGTTGGATTTAGAAGGCAGTAGTTTGATGCAGGTGAAGGATTACACTAATAGCAGTAATAATAATAATAGAATATTATATAGTGTTTTTGATGTGCCAGGCTCTGTGTTAAATGCTTTCCATGAATTAATCCTCACTGCCATTTTAGGAGGTAGGCATTGTCCTACCACATAAAGACATGGAAACGCTTGCCCAAGGTCATACACCTTGGCTCCTGGGTCTCAGCTCTAACCACTAGGTTGTATTGCTTCTCTGCTGTGTGCTTGGGTGAAAATTGAGGACAGTAAAGATGGCTATGGATCCAACTCACATAAATAGATGTGCCCCAGCAGGGAGCTGCCTTTGAGCGTGGTTGTAGAGGCTAGCATCCACAGAAGGTGCTTAACAAATGCAAACAAAGAGACTAAAGGCAATTCTTTCTTGAAGAAGCAGGAGACAAAAGCAGAGAGACAGTGAAAAGCACAATTTCCATGGAGCAAGGCCATCAACAGTCAAGGGTCATAGGTTAGAAAGATGCAAAATATGTTAGCAAGTGAGTGAGATGGTTGAAGACATCAGTTAAGAATGGAAACTATAAGCCCTGGCTGGTAGCTCAGTGGATAAGGCGCTGGCCTGTGAACCCAAAGGTCTCAGGTTCGATTCCCCAGCCAGGGCACGTGACCAGGTCACAAACCAGGTCTCCAGTCAGGTCTGTGGCTGGAGGTAGGTGAAAAGCCACCATACATTGATATCCCTCTTCCTCTCTGCCTCTCTCCCTCCCCCTCTTTCTAAAAATAATGAAATAAAATCTTAAAAAAGAAAAAAATAAAGAATGGAAACTATAAATAATGAGAGGGCACCGCAAGGTAACTTTTATGTATCAAAATAGAAAGGTCCAATGGTTAAAGGCCATGCACTTAAAGGGGTCTAGTATGAGATAGTCATTGCTACGATAACGCTATGTCACAAACTGTGCCAAAACTCAGTCCTCTGCAACAACAAGCATTTACTTCTTCTTTACTGATTTGCGCACCAGCTGGGGTCCTATTGACCTAAGTTATGCTCTGCCCCAAGCTGCAAGCTGGGTTTAGGTTGGCTCCGCATGTCTCTCACCCTCTTTGGACCAACAGGTGAGCCAGGGCAGGTTTATGTCATGACAATGACGAAAGCACAAGACAGCAAGTCCAATCACACAAACACATCCCAGGTCTCTGCTTGTATCTTATCTGCTGGCATCCCATCATCCAAGGCAACTCACATGACCAAGCCCAAAGGCAAAAGGTAGGGAAATACTGTCCGCCATAAGGTCATGGCAAGAAAGTAGGTGTCTAATACTATTCTCAGGCAGAAACTAATTAGAACCTACAAGTCCCAATAATTAAATCTACAAGTCCCAAAGATAAACCTTGCCTTATAGAGATATAAGGATCTACCCTGAAGAGGGAAGCAAGGTATGAGACAGTATCCTTAGCATTGGAGAAGGAAACTGGGGAAGAGCCCGTATAGGAGACCAGGTATATGAGAGACTAACAGAGGTGAATTGGGGAGAAGGGAGTACTTTTCCCAGACCTTGATGAACATAGGTGGATGGACCATGGCTATTTCTAAGGTACCTCAGTAGCAAGTTTCACTAAAGACATCTATTGAAACTGCTTAGGGCACTTATAAACTGGGAAACACTCAATGTTAGTGATTACAGGTATATGGTTAGGTGACTTCTATTTCTGAGCATTCTTGGGTCACCTCACTATGAGCAAAGCATAACCAGCCCAACAAACAGTTAAGTTTGTGTTCAGAAGGTTTCTATTTGTTGTGTTGGCTAAATTAGGCCCATTTTGTACAGGAAGCTTGCAGTGATTCAGAGTGATTGTGTTTTCTTGCCAATTTCAGCTCTTCCTTCTGGAACAAGTCTCTTCAGTCTTCTCTTTATACCAGAGAAGGCAGCCATGGCCAAAGGCAGGCTTCCACAGCCCGGTGAAATTTGCAATCATGACTTCCTGAGTGAAATCATCTCTACTAGTTTGGTTTGGCTCTCCGAATCTGAGACCGCACCCAGTGTTCCTTGGGGATCAGCATACCCCAGTTAGATTTTTTTGGATAGCAGAGTCAGACGGGATAAGTTATCCATGTCAACACCAACAACAGATCTTTATTTTGCACTGGAACCTTCCAAAAGTCACAAAAGAAACAATTTCAGATCAGCAGTTCTCATCCCGAACCGCACATTAAAATCAACTCGGGGGTGGTGATGTCATAGATGTCTCATCCCTTCCCAGACCAATCAAATCAGGGTCTCAAGACAGGGGAAGTGCCTAGACATTGTGACTTTGGTTCGTTTTTTAAGCTCTCAGATGTTTCTAATGTGTAGCCAGGTGTGGAAATCACTATCTTGGAGTCTACAGTTTCATCAGCATGGTGCTGTATTGGTCTAGTGATTCCTTTGATAAAATTCACTGTGAAACTATATGTTCATGTTCATTCTGTATTCAGTTTTGAAAACTAATTTTTTAGGATCTGAATGTCATTTTTCTTTGTTCTGAAAATTCTTCCCCAGTCTTTAGCCAAAAGCAAGGTGGAGGCATGTCTTTTCAGTCATAAAGTTACGGAATTACAGCAATGGTTACGATGATCGTAAAGTGACAGGACATCTTGGCCAACTAGGCTCAGACACGCGGGGACTTTACAGAAGCTTGTAAAGTTTTCTTTCTTTTCTCCCCAGGAATTGTGTACACCTGTTGACGCACAGGGAAGCTTTTGTTTTATAGTCAGGGATGACCTGGGACAGGAACTTCACTGGGTCAAAGGGCAGTGGGAGGAAGAGGACAATCATGGAAGGTACTGCATGATGTCTACCTCCCCGAGCCTCTTGACCTGCCCGCCCCTGTGCTAGAACACTTACAAACTGCCTCATCCCTACGGAGGTTGTGGGCTCTGGGTATTTTCAGAATTCTCTCAGGGGCATGTGAGTTAAGCTGGCGAGAAAACCATTCTTCCTTCTTCTGAGCACAGCTAAAGTATTTTTGGTCAGAAGTGGTCATCCGACCCATGGACATGGACAGCATGTGGGATTGACTGGGGTGGGGGTGGGGTGATAGGGAGAGTGAGGAAGGGGAGAGGAGAGGGGGAGAAATGAGATGAATGTAATATAACAATAATAAAATTAAATTTAAAAAAGTGATCACCCCCATTTCACAGCTGAGATCACTGAGGCTCAAATAAAGCAAGAAACTTACCCAGCATCACCCAGAAAAGATGAGCTGAGATTTGAACTCAGTCCTTTCAAACCCAAAATTCTTTGCTGACTCTAGGACACAAAACTATGGTATTTGGGAAGGAACAGAAACAGAACTATCTATATCTGTCTCTGGATCTAGACCTAATCTTTAGTTAGTAGCTCCCTAATATTAGTTTTTCTGGGCTTCTTATTGAGAAACCTTTTGAAGTTACTTCAACACCAGCAAACCCTATGACTTCATTCTCCATCAGCAACTCACTGCTGTGGGAAGAACATGAAAACACTGGGCTCATTTTGCAACAAGGAATGGAAAACTTCCCTTGCCAAACCGGTTTATGCTCAGAGTTTTTCCCCTGAGGAATGGTAATGGAAACATAGGAAAAGCAGAGACCTCAGGTCAACAACGCCTCTACCAGCACTGCTTAGGGGCCAGAGGTTGCCTAGGGAGTCATCTCCGCTACCAAGAATTGTTTCTGTACCGGGGAGTTCCTGAATGGTTAGGGGTTTGCACCGAATGGCCAGATAGAAGAATTCATTTTCAAAGCTCTCCTCAACTTGGAAATCCCATAGCGGTGAGGGCAGGGAATCTTCCCGTTGTCTGCATTCTGCTCTGGTTTCTTTCTCAAGCTCTGAGCTGGCTTGGTTACAGTTGTACTTTTTTGTTTTTTTTCTCTACTGCTCCCAACTGCAGTCTTGGCACACTCTCCTCTATTATAAACCTCATTTTGCCATAATCAGGGGTTAATTAGTTAGACAGCCATAGAGTCTGCTGCAACACCCCGCTCGGTGAACCTGACCAAGTCCAAGGAAGCTGGTCGGCATGCCAGCCGTGCAGAATTGCGGCTCTGTGACAAACACGTTTACAGTATATTATCCTCAATTTCTTATTACTTTTCTGAAGCACCAAGAGTAGCATGGGAGATGATATAGACATTCCAAAAAAGAAAGGTGGGGGTCGGGGGAGAACCAGCTTTTCTGTGATGAAGCCAATTGTTCCACACTGCTGATTTACCCCGGGAGATTATTCTGCATTATCTATTATTGGAATGGAGTGTCAAAATATTTCTTTTTCTCAAACATGTTAGAGGTTGCGAAACTCATTTCCATTGAAAATATACCTGGCCGTGATTTCTCAGCTAAGGAAATAACCATCTCTAAAGTTATCTGTGGAAGTCAGGGAGCCAATAATGTTTGGCTACTGTGACGTTTATTTGGCTTAATGGGTTCCTTCCTGAGAATTTAATGTTTTTTCCACATGCCGGGGCTGCAATGGAATCGAAGCTGACATATTGCTACCCATGGGTCCTTTCCTGTCTTTAGATTATGTGAAAAATGAGCCCAGTTGCAATTCTCTTGTTATGTTCACTCACCTAACATTGAACAGATGTCTCTTTGAGGACCTGTTGTCTGCTGAGCTCCCCACTTTCTCTCTCAGCAACATCACTGCTTTCTCGTCTTCCCAAGTGCCTCCAAGCATGGAGCCCTGACTCCATCCTAGGCTTGTCAGGTCCACCTGATGGACATACAGTCTCTAGAGGTCAGCTCTGGGTTCCCCGCCGCCACTGTTGCGCAGGCCCCCTCTCACAACACGTATAAGAATAAAAATCACACAGTGAAGGTTTTTACCAAATTAAATTCAACAAGCATTTAACGGTGTCTAGGACCCATTTGCCAAGTACAGCTGTGTAAGTCAGTCACCTTTCCTGCCTTTCAGGGGCGAGATCTAAAGAGGCAGCTGAACTCATGTTCAGGGTGATAGTCAAAACCTGATAACAGGTATGCATGAGCACTCACAAATCAGAACATACAAGGGCTTCCGTGCTGGAGCAGATCCCTGAAGCCCGAGTGAGCCAGCCAATAGCCCTCAGCTGGCTGGGTTGTGCGAAGTCCTGGGTCAGAGGCTGGGATATGCAGGAGATGGAGGAGCATGGAAGACTTGAGACAGCAGGTATTTACCAACCAGAATTGGAGGTGTTTTGACATTTTAACCTACTTAGATGGCCATGCCAGTGCACACCAGCTGGGCAGAAGCATGATGTGTAAGCCTGTCTGCACTTAAGAAACCACCTGGGACACTTGTCAAAAATTCAGATTCTGGGCCCTAACGTCAGGTTCTAATTGCAGCGATTCCAGGTAGGTCTGGGAACAGGGATTTCAACAAATGTCCTTAGTGATCTATGGGACCAGCTGGTAGACCTGAATCTGGGAATTACAGTTAATATGCTGGTCAACAGGACAGGCCTTCAACAATAAAATAAAATAAAATAAAATAAAAAGAGGACAGGCCTTGTGGTCTGGTGGGTTGAGGTCAGAACACTGGCTCTGCTATTGGCTTAAACTCTCTGAGTCTCAGTTTACTCATCTGTAAAATGGTGCTAATGATGGTGGTTGTGAGGATAAGTGAGAAAGTGCCAAGTCTGCTCCGCTGCCCCTCTCACCCACTCCCCTCCCATTCAAAGCAAAGGCGATGGACAACTCAGTAGAACCTTCTAAGGTGCTTCATAAGAGGACTCCTGACACCACCCTAGTGCTAATAAGTTAAGATTCCTTAGTATGAGACAGTTTCAACAAGTATCCCCACATCTTTCTTACTTACACAAAATTTAAAAACAAACGAATATTGCTTTAGTTGGAGAAGGAATAAACAGCTGTTTCAAATTACAAGAGCGAGTTGCTACCTGCTCTGCCTACAGATGAAGGTCACCCTGAACACGGGCAGCATGAGTGATTCACACCCTGGAGGACCGGAGCTCCAGCACCCGGGCTGCACCCACTTCCCTTGGGGATGTTTACGCTCATTCAAATATGGATTCGACACCCCCTCACCCTGCACCATGGAGACGAAATGAGCGAATGGATATGCCGTGATGTGCCTAAGAAAGCATGTTAATTAATGCACAAATCGGTAGTCCTATTGGTTGGGCAAGAGGTATCTATTTATGTTCTCCTTTAAGTTTAAGTAATATTTTATGGCATCCCTTGTTTCCCAATTACACAAGTACATGTGAAAATACTAGGGCAACTGTGGAAAAAACTGGAAATTAGAGAAGAGCATAAAGTGGTTTTAAAAGGTACTTACCTGGACAGTGACTACACTACCTAAAAGGCTTAGCCATTAAGTCAAAGAAGACGGATAAGTGCTTATATCGTGCTTTGAGCAGAGTTGGAGAGATAAAGTGAAGAGTAGGTGCCAAGGCCATGAACTCTGCCCTGACTTCCCATGGCTGTAGCGTGATTTTGGCCAGCTCACTTAACTTTTCTTTGCCTCAGTTTCCTCAGCCGTAACATGGGGTTTTGACAAGGATTAAACAAAACAGAACACGTAAAGCTCTCAGCTTATTCAAAAAACACTGGGCTATTACTTGACTAATACTGTTTGATCAAGTAAGAAATATCAGGTCAGATAATAGTTATGCTGACTGTCTACAGGTGTTGCCCATTCTGATCAGTCTAGTTATAACTATTTTGGCTGTCACCCCAAGAAACATGATAGTTGTAGCTAACATTACAAAGTACTTACTGTGGCCAGGCACTAGTCTAAAGGCATTGTCACATTTAACCCTCAAAATAGCTCTCCGGAATTGGGGGTATAAAGAAGCTGATTTTATTTTATTTTATTTATTTTTTTAAAATTTCCCTTCTTATTTGAAAAGTTCACCTACCACGAAACGTGAGAGTGTCTCAAGTCACACCACCCCAATCCAGATGTGAACACCTACAGGTACATTTAAGTCCCTGCTGCTTCTTTGAAGGAGTGACATCTGTGATGCCAGCTTCCGATTGTTTGCTGCATGGCTAATTTTAAATATTTGTTTAATATGCAAATGATAGCTCCCAGTGACAGCTTGGGGAGAACTGCAGATAGCTCTCCCTCAAAACAATACAGCCCCGCTGCTGTTCCCACTCAGTTACTGACACTGTGTTACTTCACACAGGGCTCTGATTTCCCCATTGACTGCAGATGCCCTGACTTCAAGATAAGGCTGTGGCTAACACACATATCTTTATGAGAAGGAGAAAATGACGCCCCTCTGGAAAGACGAATTACAAGAAAGCACCACCACCACCACTCCCCAGCCTCTGGCAGAAAATTATAAAAAGGTATTCCCACGTTGCTGGCGGACCTAGGAAAAAGCACTCTGAGCGCACCCATGACCGGACTGGCGCCGAGCTGGAGAAGGCCTGCTCTTGACTCGCCTAGACTAGAACTCATGAAGGAGTTTGGGTGAGAGTAAAAGCAAGTTTTATTTAGGTAAAGAAAAAGAAAGAGAACAGGATGCAGGTTCCTGTAAACAGGATCAAGGACTAGCCCCGGACTGACTGCCACTGCCTGCTGCTCCCCTGGTTCCAAGTCTCCCTGGGCACCGAGGTGAAAGAAGCACAAGTATCTGTCCAAGTGGATGTGGGCAAACTCATAGTGAGCTGTGTGTCGGGTCAGTCAGTTCTTGGGATTTGTATGTATTTCCATGGGCAGGTTGTTTCTGAACTTTGGGGCACCAGAGTCTGTCTCTGCCATCCGGTTGAAAGGGGGTGGTGGTATCCATCCTACATAATCCCCTTTCTGCTTTTGATGCCAGTTCCCGTTGTAATGATGGTATAATAAGTTTGGGGTCATTCTCCGGTCAATTTTTCCTTCATCTTGGATGGATTTGGTTTTAGCCACCTCTTGTGGCTGTTGACTTCTGTGACCATCCTGGGAGTTTCCTGCCATAAACTATTTCCCTTTGATCAAAGAAGTGGAGGCTCTGGTAAGAGGACCTAGTTAGCTCATCAGTCTGTGATATCTGTTTCTACTTCCTCATTTCACCTGTTACTAGCTTTCCCTAACTTCTTTCTACCCTGCCTCACACTCAACATCAAACGGCACACAGCTTGGAGAGCAGAGAATTAGCTACATTTTGTCCCCTACTTCCCTTCTTGGCTAGATATCTTTGTGTAGTGCACAACCCACTAAACCTTATGTGGCAACCCTGATCCAGAATCTTTTAAGACATTTGAACTCCTGAGTTGCTCCATGGTATAGAATTTTAAAAATATTTCAACAGCTGGCTCCAGCTGACCCTCAGGGTGAGAACCATGTTTGATTAGGAGAGAGCCTTGATGGGCTACCTTTGTGTGAAAGGAGATGACTCCTTTGACAGAGGGGCTCTCTGTTGGGTTAGCAGGAATTTGGTGGGTGGCAGTGGGGGGTGAAGAATGGAGAAGGGGATTGAGTAACAGAATAGGAAGATGGGGCCTACAGAAACATTATCAGCAGCAGCACATTCCCAACGGTAAGTGGTCATGTTAATGGCAAATAGCACTGGATGTTAGGCCTTGGTCCTTGAGTTTGGTTAAGAGAGAATTCAGAGCCAAGAACTCAAATGCAAGCAAAAGCTTATTTAGCAAGTCACAGAGGTAGAAGAAGTGAGCCCGTTGGGCTGTGTGGACTCAGAAAACAAATTACAGAGGCAAAAGAAGAGCCCTTGGAGCTTAGGAGAGTGGAAAGCAAAGAAAATGTGCCTGGGGGAAAGAGAGGGAGGAAAGGAGCAGGCACTCTTTAGAAAGAACGTGCCTGGGGAAGGAAGGGGGAGGTGGAGAAAGTCATTGGCAGGTGAGATAGAAAGACAGCAAGAGAGAAAATAGGTCCTTTATCTTGAGGGTGGGGATTTTAGGGGCAGTCTCAGGTGAGGATCTCAATAGAATATTCATCACCTTTCAAAGTGTGTCCTTTGAGTGGTCAGCACTAGGGTAGGGAGTCATTAGTCATCAGAGCTGGCCCTGATGCCAGTCACAACAGCATCACTTCATCTGGGTTTGCTGCTTTTCTGGGTGAGGAGCTGAAATGCAACCAAGGCTTAGGGTTATCTCCAGTTTGACCAAAACTCTGTCTCTGTGATCAACAGACCTGAGGCTTTGCTCTTAAGATTGTCGGATGTGAGTCAGAACCACATTGTCCTGCGGGCTTAATGCTTAAGGAAGTGGTCATGCAAGGGTTTGTGTGGGAAGTTTATAAGGCTTTTCTCCTGTCTCCTTGTTCCCCCTCTACGGGGGTCTATAACATGACTAGTGACATACAGGGAGGAAAGGTCAGGGGAGATCCAAACCTCATGACCAGAGATATGTGAGGTCATGTTGGGGGCAACCCAGTTTTGCCCATTGCTAGGCACCTGGGACTTGCTCCCTGGCGACCTTCTGCACCTGGCCTATTGTGCCTACTCGGCTCATGTCTGCCTAATTGTGGAGTGTAATAGTCAGAGGGTGTGTTTTAGGGGCAGGAATGTCTAATATGCCAGCTTGGGTTTGGGAGAACTGCCACATAAACCTCTTTTGCCCTAAAGCTTTACCAATAATCTGATGAGTGTAACCTTGTCTTGGGAGAACTCAAGCAAGTGAAAAAATTGGGCTTGCACCCTTCGTGGACACTGCTTGCAAGAAGCTGATCTAATTCAATGAGAGGAGAAACACAAAGACAGTCACCAGGGAAGCATAAGATGTAATGGGCATTGGCTTCTGAGGGTCCCAGAGAGACAGGCTCTCCCACCATATGTGGGGTGGAAGTCAAGTCAATTTCATTTGAATTTCAAAGGACAAAGTAACCCCAGTGGACATGAAGGTTACATATGTCAGCAATGGTCATACAGTTTTGATAGTTTTGGCTTTCTGTTCTCTCTCTCTCTCTCTCTCTCTCTCTTTCCTTCCCTTTCTCTACTTCTCTCTCCCTCTCTGAACTAGGATAAATAATTTTAGTTTATAGCTACTGAGTGTCTAATATGTACCAGTAACTGAATAAACATAATCTCAAACTTCAAAACAGACATAGCCAAATAACTATGCCCACATTTTAGAGTTAATGACTGAAGCTCTGAGAGGCAAGTTCACAGAGGTGATAAGGGACAGAGCTAAAATAGGAGCCCAGATCTCTCACATCCCAGAGACCAACTACGTTTATAGGGGTGAATTCACATCTCTTTGAATGCTCTTTTCCAACCATTTCAGAACAGTAAGGTCTTGGGGCTAAGTGTAGGAAATGCTTGAGTTAAAACCTACACATGGGGCAACTTTCCTTCATCGAAATAAAATCCTGCTAAATGGGGAGCTAGGACAGGCTAAATTGAGTAGGAGTCTGAATGGTTGTTTGGTCCTTAAGGAAAATACAAGCCTAGGATGTCAGAGCAGATGATAGTTGAGTCCTTTGTTGGTTCTGGTTCTGATATGACTTTAAGAAACATGAGAATCAAGCCCTGATTGGTGGCTCAGTGGATTGGCGCCACCCTGCAAACCCAAAGGTTGCTGGTTCAAGTCCCAGCCAGGGCACATAACCAGGTTGCAAGCCAGGTCTCCAGCCAGGTCCTTAGCTGGAGGCAGGTGAAAGGCAACCATACATTTATGTCTCTCTCCCTCTCTTCCTTCCCCTCTCCCTAAAAATAACAAATTTTTAAAATTATTAAAAAAAAAAAAAAGAAATATGAGAATCATAACCACATAGGGACCAGGAAAGGAAATGTCTTTCTCCAGCAAGAATGGAGCCTTTTCTGAGTCACAATCTCTTCCCAGCTGGCATCCTCTTAACTCAAGGTGTACATGGTCTGGTGTCTTGAAGAGAGGAATTGTTGTCATTTACGTGAAGAGCATGCAACATGTGTTTAATTGCTCTGCAGTACGGTGACAAGGACGCTTATCGGGAAATAGGTGTCCTATCCTCTAGGTTAGGAGTTTTATTTAATTCAACATTACATTCGGTCCATGTATGCTGAGACATCATGACTTTTTAATCATGTTGCAGTGTGGTTATAAGATCTGAGCCAGAGGAAGACATGCTATGCAGTGATGCCAAGGAAAGGGAGAAGGAAAACTGTTTTCTATGCGTCAGGCCCACTGTGGCAGAGGGGGTGGTTTTTCCTTATACAATCATAAATTGTGGCTCTGTGTTCCATGCCCCACTCTCTTAAGGGATTGCATCACTCTTCTCTGAGAACCACCTGGCCAAATACAAACATGATTGAGGCATGAATGCCTTCAGACAGAGGGCCAAGGGACTCTGAGAACATGGGTCATGATGGCATGCAGAGGAGGAAGAAGTTAAGGGAGGTGCTCAAAACATGGCATTCCTAAGAAAGAGAGAATTATGTTGAATTCTGGGTGCATGACAACCTGATGAGACTTATTTCTCTTCCATGTACAGGTCTAAGTTATTTGCATCACCTAAATGCTGGTGGAAGCAAATGAACCTTGAGCTCTGCCTAAATACTTCTAGAAAGCCAAAGAACTTACATACGTGATCCATGGACATGAACTAAGTGTGTGTATGTGGGGGGGGGGGGTTGTGGGGGGTATTGCTGGAGAAAAGTGGGGGAATAGGGGGAAAGTGGGACAACTTTAATAGCATAATCAATAAAAATATACTTTAAAACAAACAAACTGGGGAGAGGAGTTCTCCTCCAAAGGCTGGGTGAGTCCCGCAGTATCTTAGAGATTTGTGATCTTCTGTGAAGGCCAACATCATTTTGTAGTGTTACGCTAAGCCCTTCAGAGGCCAGGAAGGAACTGAGCCAAAAGAATGAGCTATCCTGACCCCAAGGATATTAGAAAGGCTTCTTCTAGGTACCTCTGCAGAGACTGACCCTACTAAGCCCTCGTCATCTTCATCCCATATGGGTAGAGATTATTTCACTTCCTGTCATCTATGGCAGTGACTTTCAACTAGTGTGGCACAAGGTTTTGTTTTGTTTTTTTTTTGTAATTTTATTGTTGTTGTATTACATCCATCCCCTTTTTGCTCCCCTTTGTCCCCCTCCCCACCCTCCCATTGCCCCCAAAGGGCACAAGTATTTTTAAAACATGCAATATCTGACTATTTAGTCAGGGGCATTGACCTCTTTTCCCTTAGATCATTAAATTAAAAAATGACACCAGCCAACACAGCAAGAGCTATTCGGTGTGAATGAATCAAAATTATACCTTTTTGTTTTGTTAGATTGGCAAAATATAAAATATATATTTTTTGTGCACTGCTGAATTTTAATAATTAGTTTATATGTGCCACAATATGAAAAAGGTTGAGAATTGCTGATCTATGGTATTGGAACCCAACACAGCTGACAATTTAATATACTATCACTACTAATAATAGCAAATATTTACATAGCTCTGGCCTTCTGCTAGTCACTGTTCTGAATACTTGATGTATAATAGCATTTTTTAATTAAATTTTTATTTTTAGATAATTTGAGAAATAATACAGAAATCCTATGTGCCCTTTACCCAGTTTCCCCCAGTGGGAATGCTTTACAAAACTACAGCACAATATCACATCAAGAAAATTAACATCACTTCAGTCAAGAACCAGAACATTTCCATCACCAAAAGAACCATTATGTTCCCTGCTTATAATCCTACCCACTTCCCTCCTGCCCTCACCCCTCCTTGACTCCTGGCTTTCACTAATCTGTTCTCTATATGTACAAATTTGCCATTTCAAGAATGTTATGTAAATGGGAACACAGAATATATAACCTTTGGAGATTATTTTTTTATATACTCAGCAAAATTATCTGGCGATCCACCTAGGTTGGGGCATGAATCAGTTGTGTATTCCTTTTGATTGCCATGTAGTATTCCACGGTATAGAAGTTCCACAGTTTAACTATTTGTCCATCCAAAGACATCAGAATTGTTTTACTTTGGGGCCATTATGAATAAAAGTGCTACAAATATTTGTGTGCTTAGGCATCAACATAAGTTTTCATTGCTTTGGAATCAATGCCCAGGAGTACAAATTTGGGTCATAATGCAGTTACATGATCAGTTAAGAAATTTCCAAACTATTTTCCAGATTGGCTGTTCCATTTTAGAGTCCTACCAGCCACATATGGGTGATTCTGTTTCTCAACATCCTCACCAGCCCTAGATTGCAGTTGGTGTACAAGGCAGGGTCAATATGCCATCCTTGGGCTGAAGGAACCAGGTTTCCAGAAAATCCTCATTAGGATGTTCCCAGAATGGAAAAGAAATGAAACCATCAGCACACCATAATTTAGAATGAATATGCTTGTCAAATTAGCAAGCCAGAGACAACTCACAAAGATTCAATTACAGGAGAGATGAATTTTGGTGTGGATGTAGGAGAAGGAGTTCAGAAAAGTTTGTGTAGTCATGCAGGATGGCCACAGCAGAGCTACCAACAGGGCTAGTAAGAACTAAGGTATAAAGTAAAAAAGAACAGAGCTCAGCCAAAAGCATACTTCAACAACTCTGAAAACCCAGATGAAACTCTGAGGTCAGATCTCTGAAGTCCACTCCATCCTAGTGTTTGCAGAATTCTTGCAATCCATAGCAAATATAAGATTCCATTACCCATACATTGTACTCCACTGTTAGTGACTCAGTCTCTTGACTGCACAGGACTTTTCCACTTTCATCTTGCTCTTCTTGTCCCTCATTTAGGCTGTATTTTCCTCCCCTCTCTTGAGAGCTATCATTTTTATGGATGCCGCAGGACCCAGGCTCTGTAGTGTGGCTTCTTTTGCTACACCAGTCACCTTTTCCTTTCACTCAGAAAATCTGTCATTCTTGTTTTCCCATGTCCTCCCCTTAAACTTTGGTTCAGTATTTCTGTGTGGTGAAGAGTAACTGTGTTAAGCAAAGGGGGCCTCCCTCTGGATGAAGTATGAAGGGATAGATGAGGTATGGCTCAACAAAAAGGAAAAAATGAGAAAAAAAGCCACAAAACTATGTTGGGAATATTTACTGAGGGCTTATAATTGTCCCGAGCATTATAGTTAAGACTTTATCACATGCAATTCTCAGAACATCTCAATAAGGCCTATACTATCTTATCCCCTCACTGTTGAAAGTGAGGAAAGTAGATTTGAGAGATTAAATTCCACATTCAAGGTCCTGATACTGTCATTTAAAGGAGCCAGGGTTTAAACCCAGGCCATCTGACTCTAGAACACATGTCCTGTCCATGATAATAACTATGAAAAACACATTTGTGCCAGCTTAGAAATTAAGGTGCGCTTTCCATAGCCAGTGCCCATGTAGCCATGTAGAAGAAAAAGGCAAGGAAGGCAGAAATCCAGAATGATAAGCACACTATTGAACCATTTTTGTGCTGAAAGCATTTCCCAAATCTAATAAACTTAGTCTTCAGGTTTCATAACCTCACGGGGTACAAGGGACTAAATGCCAGGATTAGGACCTTCCTAAAGTGGATAGGTAACAGTAAGGCTCTACAGAATAGAATACAGAATTGTAACATCCCTAATGTTACAATATTCATGTAAGGCAAAACTACTGCACCCATATGGGCCCCAACCTCTACAGTTGCAAGGAAATTTCTCTAGCACTGAGCAGAGGGGAATTGCCACAAGTACATTTCAAAAAACAAGAAATAACGAGCAGCACACACAGAGTATTAAATGTTTAAGAACATAAGAAATAAGCCACAATGAAGAGAAAAAAAAAAAAAAAAACAACTAGGGGAGATTCTTAAAAGATAGTTGCAGTGGCAACTTAGTTTTTCAATCTCTTTCAATCCCCACACAAAAACAGAGCAACTAAATAGAAAAAGGGGAGCCCAATGGACAGTATTTTAAAATAAATTTAGGGAACAAGATACCCCCACTAACCTCAAACTGCAAGGGGATGGGGCCAGGCCACTCACAGATGTGACACCTGCATGGTCCTGAGGTCTGAGAGGGAGGACCAGGCAGTATAGGAGACAGAACCTGGTGGACTTGAGAAAAATTAAAACCCACTATGGGCAACTAGAAAGAACAAAAGAAACAATGCCTTAAAGAAACAGAAGGTGAAAAGGAAGGAAAATTTAAAAGTCGATAGGAAATGAAGAACACAGATATTTGTATACCCATGTTCACATTAGCCCAAAGTAGAAACAACCCAAAAGTCCACAGATGAATGAATGGATAAATAAAATGTGGTAGATCCATGCAACAAAATATTATTATTTAGCTGTGAAAAGGAAGGAAATTCTGACACATGTGATAACATGATTGATTGAAACTTGAAAACGTTATGTAAAGTGAAATAAGGCAGTGGTAAAAGGAAAGATATTGTGTGATTCCACTCTAATGAAGTACTTAGAGTAGCCATATTCATAGAGACAAAAAGTAGAATGGTGGATTCCAGGGGTTGTGGGGAGGAGCAAATGGGGCACAGAGTTTCTGTGAGAAGTTTCAGAGATTAAAGGTGTTGATGGTTGTATAACAATATGAATAGACTTAACTGCATTCAACTGCATCCTTAAAAATGGCCAAAAATGTTAAATTTTATGTTATGCATACTTCTCCACAATTTTACAAATACATAAAAACTTTTTTCAAAAGAAGGAATGAAAGAAAAAGAGATCAAGAGAGTGACAAGCATTGAAAATAAGCATAGAAGATTGAACATACAGATAATAGGAATTTTTGAAGATGAAAAACAAAGCAAGGAAACAGAAGAAATACTAAAAACCATATTTTAAAAAATTCCTGAAATTGAAAAATAATTTGAAACTACACATTGAAAGAGCAGAGCACAAACATGAGAACACTGATCTAAAATGATCAACATCAAGACATATTCTAGTGAGAATATTTGGGACTTAAATTTTTTTTGCATGTAGCAAGAAAAGAGTTTGTGACTCTTAAGGGAAAATTAGATTATTACTATTAAGGCACTGAAAGCCAAGCTTTATGTCAAAAGAAAATTAATATCTGAAAGACACTCAAGAAGAAAAAAAAGCACCAAGGATCTTATATGTAACAAAATTGATATTTTAAGCACAATGGGCACAGACAGCCCTATGAAATTTTGTTCCCACAAGCCCCTGAGTAGTCTACTATGGAATGAGTTTTAGACAATCAAAATAACTAAAGGGTGGGTGACATAATGACTGCTAATGAATGTTAAATAAATAGCTACAGAGTTACATAGAACTAAAACAAAATGAAGACAGAGTATACAGAAAAAGTCCAGCCATTGTTAATACAAGAACAGTTTGCATGACATTGATGTAACCTAGCAGCAAAGGAGAGTGGACTGGAACCGAGTAAGCATATGTACTGTGTGGCTATCCCATTCAAAATGACTAAGAACAACAAATTTGCATAAAATTTTGCATTAAGCTTGGACATTCCTCCACAGAAACTCTTCAGAGGATACAGAAGGCCGCAGCGAGGAGCAACTGGTGATGGGCAGTTTCATCACAATGCACCCACTCATATATCATGTCTCATGCAGTTTTTTTGCAAAATATCAAATCACCCAGGTGACTTGGCCCTGCTACAACTCAGATATGGTACCTGCAAATTCTGGCTTTTCCCAAAACCAAAATCACCTTTGAAAGGTATAAGATTTCAGAACATTGATGAGACTCAGGAAAATACAATAGTGCAGCTGGTGGCAATTGAGAGAACTGTGTGAGGTCCCAAGCTGCCTTCTTTGAAGGGGACTGAGGCGTTATTGTCCTGTACAATACATCTTGTATCTTCTTTAATAAATTCCTCTATTTTTCATAGTAAGTGGCTGGATACTTTCTGGACAGACCTCATATTATGAAATGGCTAAATATTCTGACAATGTAAATACAGAATAATTGTTAAGAATGGGGAATTCTTCATAAGTTTGCCAAGATTTAGAGACCTGTATATCTAAATGTACCTAAAACATATAACCCTTGCTATATGTAGGTTTTATATAAGCTTAAAAAAAAAAAAGTAGAGGGATGAGAAGAGCATATACCAAAATCTTTTAACATTTTCAAGAATCAAAATGGAGGTGGTTTTAGTATCATTATACTGAGGCTGTTGTGGGCTCAAAATTGGATAAAACAGATGAGAAATTATTGTAATTTTATCACTTCCTGTACCCTGGAACCAAGATTCTTGGTATGGAAGACAGGACAAATGGATACAGTGAAGAAGAGACTAAATAAAGAAGTCTAAGTATCAGCATGAATCTATGAGATGTTTTATTATAATTTACTTCCTGAAAAGTTCTAGAAACAACCAGCTCAGCAGCCATGAGCACCAAATCCCTACCACCAAATTATCCTGCTTTATGGATTCAAATAGAAAGCCAATAATGTATATGCATTACCAAGTTGACCAAGCACTCGTAAGTCTTAATAATGGAATACAGTTTGAACAGTTAGCACTATCTGCAATAAGGAGAACACACATTGGCACATGCACAACTTACCTCCCTTATCCTAGGAAGTAAAAGTGGAATACAGAGGAATGATCATCATTGAGTAAGGTCCCACTTGATTCAGGCATACGCTGCCTTGGCTTGGGAATATTCCACTAGGGTAGCCTCTTGGGCCATCAGCACCAGAAATTAGAAATGTAGAGAATATCACTGGGCACCCAAGATCCCTTGGTTCAGACTACACTGTAGCTAACTAGCTGTAGCACCTGGGGGCAGGGTCGGGGGTGACCACAGGATTGAGGGAGGTGGCCCTACCACATCTCTAAAACCTTCTCACAGATGGTAAACAGCTAACACACAGCAACTTCCTGGCACAAGCTAACCTCAGGCATGCTAGGTCAGGAGCCTTTCTAACATCATATATTTATCTTGGATTCCCATAAAAACCTTTTGATATTCTTTTCAGAGTCAGTATGTGAAAGAGACCATCAGTCTAGTATCTCTCTATGCTTATGATTACTTAAATTAATGGCTTATTGCTCTTCTGTTTTACTGAATCTTGGCCAGGTCCACGCTCCAGTGTTCCCCAGGAGAGCTTCCCAAGTAAAATAATCAGGGTAAATATTGTGGCAATGTTAGTGTCTTTCCTCCCAGAAAACCTCTGGCCTCCATATGCAAAGTGGCCTTTTCTTAGCAAATGAAGAAGAGTGTATATACTGCTTCTCTGAGTCAAACTAAAGACCTCATCATAATAGTTCTCAAACCTGGGTCTGTTTGGACTATATGTATGTATTTTAAGGAGACCCTAAACATCTGCTCTGAAATGACCTTCCATCCCCACCAGAACAAAGAGCACCTTGCAGCTTCTTTAGTCAAAGAAGGAAAAATTCTGGTTTGGCTATTCTAACCCGTAAGGACTTAGCATAAACCTATTGTCAGAATCAGAGAGAAGCTTCCACTAATCAGGTTTATGGATAAAAAAAAACTGAAAATGTATATGCAAATGTCTCACTAGAGATATTATTACAGACCATTTTTACTCCTCATACCCTCACCCCTCCTGCATACAACTTTTCTAACCCCTATTCCCCACCATCACCAACAGCTGTGGGTGCAGATACTTACAACCTCAAATACAAGAAAAAAAAAATAGCTTTTCCTGTTAGCTTTCCATACACAAATTCTAAGGTAGGTTTTTGATTAATCCAACTTGGGTCCAGTCACTGTGACCAGGAGGAATAGAAATGGTGATTGGTCCAATCCTGAGTCATATGTCCTGTGGGCAAGACACTATGCTTTTCCCATGCAAAATACAGTCAGAGAAATAAATTCTCTAAGGGCTGTGATGAGGGAGGATGTTCTCCTCACAAGAAGACCAATGGGTTTGAGCAGTCACAAATTACGAGATCTTCCAGCACTATTCCAAATCCTAGAGAGGCAAGATACCTGGTACGGCCCTTCCTAAACATCTTCTTAAAGTGCCAAACCAAGACAGAAAGTATTCCATAAGCAGCACCTTTAGGACTGGACACTGTCTGAATCTGATACTCTGGCTAGCCAATTTTGCAAGTATATAGAGTTGAAAATATTATTATCGTAGGTTCCAAATTCTCCATTGATGTTTCACAACCAATAATTGGAAGAGGGTCAGTGCTTAGCAACCAGGATGACTTCAATTTCGGAAAGCATTTGTCACTTGAGACAGCTTGTACTTTTGCTGATTTGGAATTCACAATAGATGATGACAGAACAATGAACAATGGCTTTGCTATTGTCATCCTTCACTATCACCCCTCAGGCAGCACTTCAAAAAAATAAAATAAGATCCCAAGTTCTCCTGCCTGGTTGTTCCTGCCCCTGGAACAGAATGACTAAGTTTAGTAACCATTGCTTCCTTGAATGGAGGAATGAACGAGTTTTGAAGATTGTTCAGTGTGTACTCACTGGGCCAGGAGGAAAGAGACTGGTCCACTCAGCACTTAAGCATCATTTCCCTATTTAGAGTGCCCAGATTTTCCTCTAGGGAACATTCTTCTCTGACTCTTAGCCCATGTGCTTCAGACAGAGGTGAATCCACTTCCTATTCTAGGGATCAGTCCAGATTCATCAGGACAGGCATTGCTGTAGTTCTAGTGATTGAGTCAGGGATGGTCACATGATTCAAGTTGGTCCAATGTGACACAAAGATGCTTTTGATGGTAAAAATTAGAGGTCCAGGCTCTTCATAGCTAGATGTGAAGTTGGGTTCAAACTTGGTGATGCTGGTAGCCATGACGCCACCACATGGAGCCTGAGAATGAAGCCAGGGTGGAAGAAAGCAGGCCGGCAGAGAAACTTCCTTCTGATGACATCAAGTTGAACCCTGGGGTCAGCCCGCACCTCAACCAAGGTCTTATCTTCAGCTTCTCATATATGGGAATCAAAGCCAGCCTGGGTTGGGTGTTTAATCACATGAAACAAAAAGAATATTTCTGCCCTTAGTTTCTAGTCCTAACTCTGCAATAAACTAGCCATGGGACCTTGGGCAAGCCTCTCTATCCCTATGAATCAGGGTTTCTCACCTCTGGAGTCATTAAATGAAGAAGGTAGGTTAGCTTTGGCATTCTAGGGTATTTTGCTGAATTAATGTTTTAAACACGGATTTTTGTAAGAGACAGGCACAGCATCCTGAACCCAGGTCCTTAGGACAAATAGGTAGAATACAGCAGATGCACCAAGAAGTCTTTGTAGAAACAGAAATAAGTACTTGAAGTGTTCGGGAGGAAGAACTGGCCCTTCACAACATCTCAGCAATTAAAGAGCTGGTTGGTAGTGAGGGGTGGGGGATGGTGTGTGAGTGTGTGTTAGGAGTTATGTGTTGTACATACCTATGAATCATTTGACATTTTCTTTCTTTGAGAGACCCCGCATCTTTAATACAGGTTGCCTTCACCCAGAGATGAGAGAGCAGGAGGCAGGATTTGGCTCTCACTGCCATCCTTATGCCCCAAGGGTAAAAGAGAACCCCATCTTTCTCATTAATCCTGCTCAATTCCCAAGGACAGCACCTCCCTCTGGTAGGGTCACAGAGCCCAGGAGCCTGGCCTGTGACTGAGAAAATAACTGTATTATATGGGGGAGTGGGCAGGTATCTAGTCTCAGAACTTCTGGAGTTGCTTCATGATGCCACCAGCCTTGGTGACCCTGAGCATGCTGTGACAATGTCACTGATCTGGACCTCTCTGAAGCAGGGGACTGGTGCACTGACATGCTTTATGGCACTTCTCAAAGCAGTTGTACTTCTGGACATATTGCAGGCAGTCTCAGTGGGTGACAGAGGTTCTCTGAGCCTTCATCTTGGTCACCACTCCAGACTAGATGCGCCCTCAGATGAAGACATTACAAGTAAAGGGACATGTCTTGACAATGAACCATACGTGTCCTCAGTGGGCTCCTTGGGCATCTTGAAACCCAGACTGATGTTCTTGTAGTATTGCAGCAGCTTCTCTGCCAGTTTCTCCAAGCAGCACCTTCTTCTTTTGAAAGATGGTGGGTCAGTTTTGGTAGGCACGCGCAGTCTGAATAGCCACCATCTTCAGGGCTGCCTAAAAAAAGCCCAAGTTTGACTTTTGTAATGTCAATTAAAATAAAAAAACCAAAAAACAAAAAGAAATTGGGTAAACTATAATTGTAGCCCTGGAACATAATCTGGAATTAGTGGGTTTTATTATTTTGACTTACCATTCTAACTCAAATATCCCTAAGGCCAGACTTTGAGATCATTTTTTTCACAAGAGTGAAAATTTCAAAATACTTTAGCAACTGACCTAAGGTTAACATTTCATAAAATAGGAGTATATTAATATATCAAGAATGAAAAAACAGTTGGGATACAGAATCTTTAAATAAAGTAAACCTTCCTTAGAAAAAATAATGGCCAATCTCAATATTTTAGCTTTCTCTAACCTTTTAGTTCTAACTTTTTATGATTTCCAGTTGTCCTGCGCAACATGTGATTAAATTTCCTTTACAAATTCTAGCCCTGGCTGGTGGCTCAGTGGATAGGTGCTGGCCTGCAAACCCAAATGTTGCTGGTTCGATTCCCAGTTTAAGACACATAATCAAGTTGCAAGCCAGGTCTCCAGTCAGGTCCGTAGCTGGAGGCAGTTGAAAGGTAAACATACATTGATGTTTCTCTCCCTTTCTTCCTCTCTCTATGCCCTTTTCTCTAGAAATAATGAATAAAATCTTAAAAAAAAAAAAAAAAACTGGCAAGCTTTTAAAAAAATTCTAAAAGCATTTGTCTTTTAATAGGACAAATTAAATTATTAATATTTACCATAACCACTGCATGTTTGGTTTTATTTCTGTCATCTTAATTTATAGTGTTTACTTTTCATCTTTCCCTACAAGTTCCCCTTTTCAGGTTCTAGCTAATTGAGCAAACATCCTTCCTTTCTTTTATTTCTCCAGTAAACTAGAATTCTGCCTTCCTTTTAAAAATACATGTGTTTTAATTTACAGGTATTTTTGCATGCACAAATATATTTCAAATCCTATTTTCTTACCAATGTCAAAAGTAATCAGTAATCTAAGGCCTCCTTTCTGAAAAGACAATCCTTGTAGCATATTTTCATTCTTTCCACCCTCCACTCTCTACCTCCCAGACCTTATGATGTAGAGTTTTGGTAAAAGATTCATATTTTGTTGTAGACATGCATAGATTTTACACATCGGTTCTATGCTATGGCACATCTCTTCTATTTTATTAACCCCTATTTCACAATCATGTTGAAATGCCATCAGCAATTATTTAGACCTTCCCCCTATTGTTTCCTCAGCTCTCTCTTTCACTCCATCATGTCTGCTTCCTCTTTCTACAACCATTCTTGCTAAATCCAGCCATCATGTGTTAACTTTTCCACTGTAATTTTTACGCCATTGCTCTGAGGATTGGGAGAATAGTTTTGCTGGGTGTTCTAGATTACTAAGGCAATCCTTTCATTTTTTAATTCTGACATTCAGTCCTTACATTTGGTTTAAATTTACCAGTCATATTTTTAATTTCCAAAGCTTTCTTTGTATAATAAAAGTATTCTTATGAGTAACCCCAGGTTTCTGTAGGGATGGTACATCCTCTCAGACCTGACTGTACTAATTCACTTTCTTTGAAGTCATGTTTCCTGAATGAGCCTTGGTCAGGATTCAGAATCTCAGCATGTTCATCTTTATGTCTCTCTTTTATGCTACTTAGTTTCCTCAGATATTTGACTGTTGATATTTATAAAGGACAATGTGCTGTTTCACTTGATAGCTATTCATTATTGTCATATATGGTAGCCACTAGTCACGTGTGGCTATTTATATTTCCATTTAAGTTAATTAAAATTAATTAAAATTCAGTTCCTTGGTTGCACTGCCACAGTGCAAGTACTCAGCAGCCACATGTGGTATTAGGCAGGACAGGTTTATAGAGCATTTGTAGCACCACCAACTGTTCTACTGCCCAATGCTGGTCTGGACTGATAGTTTTAGCAACGAAAATGCTTTTCTCCAAACATGTTACAGTCACTGTCCCTAGGCAGTGAAAGTGGCTTCGTGGAGTGGAGGAGAGGTACATCCATGCAGGCTCCCCTCATGAAGCAAGCAAGGGAAGCTGGACTTTGGGTCATGGGCGCTCCATCTCACTTGACTTGACTTAGCAAAGGTTTCTCAGCACGGTGACCCATTTCTCTCTCTAGGTCCCTAACCTCCAGTCCTACCTTCATATAGAAAGCTGACTTCCCAGAAAACCTGGGAGTGAGGGCTGCAGCCAGCCTCAGTTTTGAGTGAGGAACTTGTGTGATCTTTTTGTTGTTCTGTAATTTATTACCCGTAGACCATTGCTTCTCCCAGACGGCTGTCTCGGTTTTTGATTTTTCTCCAGAGTTCTGCTGGAAGGACTCAGTTTTACAATTGTCTCTTCTTTTATCTGCTTGGGTTTATAGTTTCCTGAAGGCTGTTAAGGACTTGCCATTAATCCAATGCCATACGTTTTATCTCTTCCACACATTTCTCAACATTTCTGGCCCGCTGGTGGCAACATTCCCCAGTTTCCAGTACTACCACAGATTTATTCTTGCTCTTTTATTTCTTTTGTCAAATCGTACTCAAATCAGCCATCTTCAACCAAAAGTAGTAGCCCGATGTCTGATGGCTTTTGTGCCTACAGAATAAGTTTTATAAGTAATCATAGACTGTCGGGGCTCAAAAGGAAATCTGAGATCCATTCCCCAATCAAATCTTGTTATAGATGAAATGAGCAACACTCGTGGAAGGAAATTGACTTTCCCCGGCTCTATAGCACAGTGGAAGCACAGCTTTGAAGAAGAAAGAAGTCACTCACCCTCTCAAGACTCCGGCCATTGTCTTCTGCTCCAAGTTAAGAAATTCTAAGAGGAGTTCACACTCTCTGCCCACCTGTACCCTAAGTTCAGCGCAGTTGTCTTAGTCATCAGCCCTTTCCTAAGCTCCTCCTATGCAGAATAACGGAGGACTTTTAATTTTCTAAAAGCAATTTCCAGCAGAACTCAATGGATTTAAAAGGGTCTTCCTTTAACCTACAGATTCATTTACTTAGAACTGTCCTTTCCCCAAGTACAGTGAAAAATCAAGGTTAGACTTCAGACCTGTGAGAAGGGGCACAGAGAATGCAAACAGATCTTGCTTAGAAAGTATCATGAGAATGCATGAGAAGTAAGCTTCTCCCTCCCCTACAAGTTCTGGGGTGGGAGCTTATTGTCCATCTTAGTGAAATGTTTCACCTCGAGCATCTGCTTAATTGCACTGATCTACAATCTGCTTCCAGTGAAGCAAAGTAATTAAGTGTTTTAAAATGCTTCCCAAGACTTTGGAAAACTGACCTAAGGTTAATGGTTCATAAACCTCATTTGTGCTTCTATTAGAGAATTTAAAACGTGAGCTGATCTGCTTCTGGACTGGAGAGGAAGAGAGGGTCTCAGAGATCTGCTGCAAGACGTGTGGCAATGTGTGCAGCCATGGAGGTGTCCCTCTTCTGACATATTTGAGGAGGAGAGAGCATAATATAGGCAGCCTCCCTGACATTTGATTCAGTAATGATGTCATCTTAAACTTGGAGAGATGCGGTACATTATCTCTGTTACAGAAGCTTCATCACCTACCCTCTGACACCCTAAAGCAGGATTTTGAGCCAGAGTCTCCAGTCCTAGCTGGGCTCCTGTTTCTGTGTACTTCTAGACAAAATACCTTAATCCCTGTACCTGGCCTCATAGACGAGGATTTTTCTAGGGACACCAAGAAAGCCTGTCAATATTTCTTCTACTGAGAGCAATTCATTCCTGTGGACCACAGAGGCTTAGTATGGGGATTATAAACTCAAGTGTATCCAGACACCAGACAGGTAACATAAATAAGCCAGGAAAAAGGGACAGAGACTGGGGGAACTGAAGAAGCGCATGCCTTTGAAAGGAGGCAGTGCTTTTCAGTTCCAGCTGGCTGCTGCCGTGCACAAATGTGCGCTCGGTTTTCCAGAAAAGTCAGAAATAGAGATAATAACTAAAGTTTGAGTTTTGCTTGGTGCTGGTAACTAACTGGAAAACAGAGATACTTCCAGGTGCAAACCATATGCATGGGGCCCTGGTATGATTTTTCTGAAAACTCACTATCAAAATGTCACGACGCAAGGATTAAAGAAACCAGCATCTGGGCTACCAAATGGTCAGTGGGTCTGCAAATTCTAGACCGATGCAGCCAGTCTGAAGTTCCAGCTCTTTAGTCCACCCCCATCATGGCTACCCGTGACCTTTGTAAGAGGCAGACTCCTGTTTTTCTGAATTTCGGGTCAAGCTAGGATGGCAGTTGCTACAAGAAAGGGGAGGCCACAATAAAGTGGTTATCCCTAGGGCAGAGGTCCTAAGGGAGTCAAAAAGATTGAACTTCGGAAGTATGCACACTAAGCAACTGTAGTGCAAACACAGCAATTACGATAAACAACTCTGGTCCACAGAGTGCCCAGTATTTATCAGGATAAGCGATTTATAGACAACCTCTCCTTTCCCTTATACAATGAGCCTAACACATACCTCAATGATCCCCTTTCTTCAGATGAGAAAGCAGACTCGTAGAGGTTAAGTATTTTCATGGATCTCACAGGTGGTAACATGTAAATTTTGTTAGAAAATGAACTCCCAAGATCTTTGTGTTATTCTTTGTCTCCCCTGAGGATACAGAGGAGAAAATTCAACATCACGTTGAAGTGATTTCCCCTCCCCATTTCCAATGCTTCCCAAAAAGTAGGAGAACAGATGGTTGTTGGGTGGTGGTGGTATATAAATTTCCTTAAAGCCTTCAAGTATATATCTGAAATATACAAAAACAAATTAGGGTGATCAGAAAAATCAGCGTGTTGCGAAAAAGGAAAGGAAAGACTTTTGCTTCCAAGATATTTGCCGTTATGGGTACTCTGAGACCATATGGATAATGGCAATTTGGTAAGATTGGTAGGATGAGGAAGGCAAGACCACAGAAGGTGTTTAGAAAGCACTGGGTGGGCACTGAAAACAAGGGCATGGCGGTAGGCAATACGTGGCCCATGTTGGTTGCTGAAGTTTATTTATTTTTATTTCTTTATTTTTAAAGAGTTTATTTATTATTCTTTGAGAGAGGGAAAAGGAGAGAGGCAGTGAGGGAGAGAAACATTAATGTATGGTTGCCTTTCACCTGCCTCTAGCTATGGACCTGGCTGGAGACCTGGCTTGCAACCTGGTTGTGTGCCGTGGCTGGGAGTTGAATCAGCGACCTTTGGGTTCGCAGGCTGGCACTTTATCCACTGTGCCACCAGCCAGGGCCTGAAGTTTTAAATATAACTTTATTGAGATATAATTCACATACCATATAATTCACACATTGAAAGTATACAACTTGGTGGTATTTAGTATATTTACAAGTTGTGCAGCTATCACCCCAGCCAATTTTAGAACATTTTCATTGCCTCAAAAGGAAGCCCTGTGCTCTCTCTACCTCTCACCTTCCTTTTCCCCACCCTCCCTTAGACCTAAGAAAGCACCAATATACTTTCTATCTCTATAAAATTCTCTAGGCTAGACTTTCATATGAATGGAATCATATACTCTGTGGCCTCTGGTGAGTGGCTTCTTTCACTTAGCATAGTGTTTTCATGGGTTGTTGAGATCTGAATGGCTTTTAAAACTATCTTCCCTCCCTTAATGGGTTACTTCGGCTGATTTCTTCTTCAAATCGAATCTTTGAGCCTTTTTGGTGGGAGCATTGTAAATCACAGCAGCGGCATTCCGTCTGAAGTCCTTACCAGAAAGAGCTGAATGTTATGTACTTTCTCTTCCCTGGGCTCTCCAGGGAAAGCTCTGGACTGGGATACTCTTGGGATTTGCAGGAGCATGAGCTGAAAGTCCTCTGGTGATTCATTTTACAGAATCAACATCACTGGTCAAATCCTCACGCTTTTGCTCTTTCCTCCCACTCGCACCTTCCCAAGAATTTACCATTTCTAGCACCTGATTAGTCTTTGGAGAAGGGTTATATTCACAAACAATTACATTTCAGACATTACCTAAAAGGTCTCTATGACTTAGGTCTATATGCAGAAACTAGTACCCTGTATGTTTTTCCAGATATCAAGATACTGCTTGATATTCTTTCACAACCTTTTGTCCCATTTTTCTGCATTGTCTTGAAGAGAATAAACCAGTGTTAAAATAGAGAAAATGAATAAGGTTTTGCTCAAAGCAATGGTGGGAACTGGCAATTCTCAACTGCTATCTATTTAAGGACCTAGAAGTAAATTAGAATTATGAGACACTGTACGGTGTGCGTAGATTTCTAGCTGAGGAGCAACGGAATGTGGATTATAAGTGAAAGGATCATGCTATGTCATCAGAACCTATTCTTTAGACTAAAACCAATCAGGATCAAATCTTAATCCCACCACTTACAGGTTGTCTGACATAAAAAAAAAGTAACTAAGCTTCTCTGAATCTGTTTTCTTACCAATAAAATAGAAAGAATGTTACCGATTCTGTAGAGCGCTTTGAGATGAAAGAATGTTGAGATTAACAGCCGCCACAAAAACTACTATGGGTGCTACTACCACCAACATCACAATTTATCGAACATTTATATGTCAAGACACTGTTAAGCACTTAAGTTGTTAAGTCACGAAACTTAAAGGTTTACTCTCTAACCCCTCTGATAACTAACATGCAAGGAATGCAAGATATAGCCTTTTCTTCATAGATGAGAACTAAACAGGTTAAATCATTTCCCCCAAATTCTACAGCAAGTGGATGGTAGAACTGAGTGTCAAAATCAGATATGCTGGTCAAAAGGATGGCATCAGACCCATCATGGTAGTTATTGTTGCTGACAGAACAAGTGAAAGTGAGACTCAAGAACATGAAAAGAGACATTTTTTCATCCAAAAGCCAGAAACCAATCTTTTAAAAGTCATGCAAACACTGTAAAATTTAAAACAGGCAATTTCGCATTTTTATGACTGTGTTTAAAACTAGGTGATATCAAGTACACAGTTTAAATGCCAGTGAAAGGACAAGAGACTATGTCTAGACATCTGGTATACCAGCCTTAGCACATCTGTTTATTGTTCATCCCTCTACCCCACAGGGCAAGCTGAACTTTTAGAAAGAGATGATGTTCAATTCCTCTTCAAAGGGGCTCTGAGATATAACCACCCATTCCTGGCACAATCTTGTCACAGACATCCAAGGCATAGAAACTCTTGTCTTCTGCTCAGCAGCAAATATGGGATTTGCTATTTCTTGTTCTTGAGTTCTTTCGAAGTCACTATAATCTGATTTTTAGAATAAATCAAGTCCTCTTTTAAATGCAACTGAAGAACTTATGCTTTAAAAAAAAATTCTGTCTTGAATCCTCAAAAAACGGAAGACTGCCTTTTGGAACTGAATATTTAATTCTGAAATTATCCATTTTGTAAATTCAGAACTTGGTTCACAGCTTTCAGAAAACAACCTTTAAACTTTGAAACCAATTTAAAATTCAAGTTTGTAGTGGGGTCTTGTGGGCACTCCTTATCACCTTTGCTGATAAGGATTTAAATATATTCATTAACAAAAATAATTGTCACAGTAAACTACATTAGCACCTTTTAATTGAATTAGAAATTAGATGGGGGTTATGAATATTTCACTAGGGCTCACTGCTCACCTTACCAATTTCCATCTGAAAAAAACCAAAAAAGCAAAAAACCCTCACACAGTCATGAAAAGGTGGATTCACAATGTTCAGGTTCCTGGCCTTTCTCTAGTTTTGCCACAGAAGTTGCCCCATTTATCAAAAGTGAATTTTTAACTTTCACGGTGCTCCTCTATGCTTCCAGGAATGATGCATGGAGCTTTCCATCATTAGGAAAATTAAAATAAACATCTATTGAGTGCAATCCAGAAACTGTTCATCCCACTGCATGTTGAGCAGATAAATCCTTTAGAGCAGAGGAGGGAGTTTTGCGGAAGACTCCAAGGTTCTCTTCTCAACCTTGGCATAATTGAAAGGTCAGGTCGGAAAACGCTTATCATGGGCAGCTGTCTTGTCAACCTAGACATTTTTTCATTTTTAGCAGTACCCTGGTCTCTACCCACTAGATGCCAGTTACACTCCTATTCCAGTTGTGACCATCAAAACTGTCGCAAGATAATATCTGTATATTCAGATAATATCCACTCTCCCAGGAGGGAAAAACTTCCCCCAGTTGGGAACCACTGATAGAATACCATGGGTTCAATGACTAGCCCTCTTTCAATGGCCTCAGTTTTGCACATGTGAAATAGAAGCTATCATACCTATTTCACTGGTTGCTGGGGAGCTTACACAACATGAAGTAACTAGAAGGCAAAGCTGGATGAGTGTTCATTAATTATTCATTGAACAGTGGTAGTAGTCCTAGTAGTAGCAGCAGTAGCAGAATTTGCATCAAGACCAGAGGGAGTAGGAAGGAGGAACGGCTCCCTTCTAATTATTCTTCACCCACAGATGTACCTTATTACTGGGCTGAGCCAGGGTTATTTTTGCCTGAGGACCCTAGGTGGCACCTTCAAAGGTAGGAGTATCCCTCTTCTCAGAACTTTGAAGCTGGTCTGACCCAGCCTACATACTGCTTATCCAGTGGGTGGCCAAGGAAAGTCTCAGATCTCTCCATAATAGATGTTTGAGGCAGCATGGTATGTTAAATATATATATATAACAATAAAAAGTGGTGTTTGGAGTCCAGTGGACCTGACTTCCAAACTTGATCTCTGATTCTGGGAGGTCTCAGACAAGTGTCTCAATCTCTCTGAGCCTCAGATTCCTTAGCTGTAAAATGAAGTCACTGAGAATGATCCTACCTATGGCTGTGATAATTAAATGCAATAAGGCCTGTAGAAGACCCTTAGCGCTGTGTCTGGTACACAGTAGGTACTTAGTAATCAGCAGTGGTTATCATTTTCATGATGAAGAATATTATTATACTCTATAGCAGGGCTGTTCGACCTTGGCATTGCTGACATTGGGGGCTGGATAATCCTTCGTTGTGGGGGCTGCCTGCCCCATGCATTAAAAACATGTGAGCAGCATCTCTAGCTAACTTGATACTAGAAGCTCTATTGGCGGTTTAACAACCAAAAACGCCTCCAGACGTTGGCAAATGTCCCCTGGGGGAAAAGTTGCCCCCAGCTAAGAACTACTGCTCTAGGGGAAACTGATTCCTCACCTCATGTTTGGTCACTCTGCCCTGAGTTAATAATGTCAGCTCTTCTCTCTTCTCTGTGAACTCTCCTGCCTTCCTCCTATGGAATAGCCACTCCCTTCATTGTCTCGTAATTGTTTGCTTGCCTATCTGTCTGGTCTGCTAGACTGACAGCCCCTCAAGGGCTGGCTTCCTTTATGTCTGTATCTGTAGTTGGCAGAGAGTAGAGGGTAGCAGACAGCAGGACAGGGAAGAAAGTAAACTACTATTTATTGAACACCTACTGTATACCAAGCACAGAGTTAAACTGCTTATACAAATGATTTCCTTTGATCTTCTCAATCGGTTTGTAAAGAATGTATCACTGTGTCCTTTTTGCCAATGAAGAAACCAAGTCGTGAATGGACCTGTGGTTTAAACCCAGGTCCAAGTAATCCCCAAACCTCTCCTCTCAACCAAGCATCCCCTAAAAGCAGGGAATGAGGTACCTTCCATTTTCCATGCTGCATCCTAGAGGCCCTCTCTCCTGTGAACTGGACAGAGGGCTTCCTAACATGAATTCTCTGCCCTATGGGTAAGATAAAAAAATTGGGGGGGCCATGCCCAAGGTCAAGAATTGAATCAAAATGGCTGACCTGCTAGAAGAAGCAATCCATTATGGACTCGAAAATGAGGCACTGAGCATTTTTCACTCTTACTGAAAAGGTCAAGTCTGAGGCAGCAAGGCCCAGAGTAAGACCTTTTGGCAATTTCAGAAAGTTCAGCCTGCAGCTTGGGGGCAAACAGGCTGATTTCCACAACATCCTAGCCCCTCTCTTTACCTCCAGCTCTAAACGCCAGCTGGCATCAGGCTTCTACCTTCCGGCACTAACTTGCCCAGGTGCGGGGCCCAGGAAGCAGACCTCCCCACCGCCCAGCGCCACTCCGCTCTGTCAGATGCCACGTGGTTCCCAGATCCTGAGAAACACTGTACATGTACTGAGGAGGGCATACAAAAATGGGCAGTAGGCTCCAAAAGGTTAACATCTTCTTTTTCAGATGGTTACCACAGTTGCTATGGATATCTCCTCCAGGAGGCTGTGCAAGTTCCACATGAAGGAGCTGAAATTAAACTCGGAGGAAACAAATCAGGTTGGGCTGCAAATGCTGCAGCCTGTTTATGTCTAGGTTGGACAGGGGGCCTGGCATGCAGATGCGTGGCGGTGGTGGGGTATTTGGAGCTTCAGTCACACATGCGGAAGTGTGTGTGTGCCTTTGGTCTGTGCTCAGGCATGAAGAAAGGACCAGACTGTTTGCATATCCCAAAGGGCAAAGATTTATTCGATTGTTTCCCCAACCAGCCAGGAAGAGACTTGAGGTCAACAGCTGTTTACATTCATCTCTGCAACCCCATTAGTACTGAGTCCAGTGCACTATAGATGTTCAGTGACTGTTTATTGAACAGTTTTGTCTGTTTATTTAACATATACTTCTGAGTGCCTGCCATGGGTCGGCCACTGCGTTATGTGCAGAGGTCACTACCACCGCCAACGAAGTGAAGAATTTCTTTCTTCACCGAGCTAGAGTCATGGGGGAGAAGAATAATTGATGGATGAAGAAGCTCCCAGATGGAAGGTGATATGAAGTGCCCATTGGTTTGTGCACGTGTGTACACATATGTGCACATGTGTGTTTATAGATAATAAAAAAGTGCTTGAAAAATCAAGAGTCCATGAGGAGAAGAGTCCAGGGATAGAAGATAAAGCATGTAAGCTCTGGAGTCAGGCTCCAGGCATTCTAGTCTTCCTTCCACATTGGTTATATGTCCTTCAGTCAACCACAGTCTCAGTTTCCCCAGACTACTCACTCCTTGAATAACTTGTTTTTGCATACCTACCAAGTGCACTTCTTAGCTCTGGGGACACAACTGAGAGCAGAGCTGACATAAACCCTTGATCTCATGGAATAATGAGAAAGCACAGTGAGTGTCACCAAGGAAAAGATAAATGAACCATAGGAGCAGTGGCCAGAGGCCCTAAGGTGGCCTGGAGAACTAGGGAAGGTGTCTGAAGGAAGTGACCTTTAAACCAAGATATGAAGGGTGCATGAGACTCATCCAGATGGCAAGTGGAAGGAAAAGGATCCCAGAAGGAGTGCGCCGGGTTCTCAGGGTGAGAGCAAAGACGGCCTGCTTGAAGAGCGGAAGGAGGTTAACTAAGGCAGCAGCACTGAGTTTGGAGGGGAGAAAAGGCTGAACGCATGACTGTGCATGTGTGTCTGTATATGTGCATAGAATCTTTGTGAGCATGTCTGCGTGTGCCATGTGTGTCCAGGCATATGCACATGTGCGTGTTCAGACATACAAGTGTGCAAGAGAACACAATCCTCACAAAGCTGCTGGCAGCTACACCATGATCGGAAAGCAGCAGATCATGGAATAGGGCCTCCTATGGGAACTCTGTAACCACACAGCAAAATCAATATTCTGACCGAATTGCTTTTATACACAATGAATCAAGTAACAGAGGTTTTAATTAAAGTGTAGCCTCCGAACAGGTGTCTGTAAGACATGCCCATCTCTGTACTCTGCTCAGGCAGAGCTCAGAGCAGGTGGGGAACACAGGGGACAGGTGACACAGCCTTACTCAGGTTCTCTGTCCTCCCCTGCTTGGGGCCCTTCTCATCTGTCTTTCTGGAAATCCATGCAAGAAGAGGGTATCCAGCAAATGCTATGGATCGATACAATGAATGCTCTAAAAAATACTGTCCACACATATTAGTAGTCATAAAGTGCAGATGAAAACAAAATAATTTTTCCCCTAAAAGACTAAAATGTATATTTTTAAAACATAATATTTAGCTATGGCATGGGCACAGCATGCCAGGCATGAAAGTGAGGTGAGCGTAAATTGGTCTGTATTTTCTGGAGGGCAGCTGAGCCATATGTAGAGGATACTTTAAACTGGCCATACCTTTGGATTCAGCATTTCCATTTCCAGGAACTTAGCCAAAGGAAATAATCGCTCAAATGGGCGGGTTAAATGTTAAAAAATTGCTCTTCCAAGTATCATTTATAATATGCAATGCTTGTTATAATGATGAGATCCTTCCTGAGTCCCATAATTGGCCTTTAAAGGCTGAGAACAGAAAGGGAGCGAGCATCCCATATTTTAAGCACAGCGACCACCACCGCTGGGCAGGTTAGAGACAGGGGTATGCGGGGGGAATAGTTAGCAATCAGCTCTGAAGTGAGGGATGGAGCAGTCTGTCGGGTAGCGTTAGTTCCCATGGCACAAACATTGCCACCAGGGCTAATTTCTGGGCACCAACATGCTATCACTGGTACGGCGATTGGGAGGGATGCTAACGCTGTAGGTCACAGCGAAGGGGACATTTGAAAGGGCAGAGTTAATAGCAGTTACTGGAAAAATAAAACTCTTCCGTGGTTTTCCATCAATGACGAGAGGTGTTAACCAAATGAGTCACGCCTTTGAAATAACATTAAGTACTCATCTCATAGGAATTAAACACCATATAGTACATCTATTTACTGGTACAGCATGCAGTTACTAAAAGGTCTTTATGTTCATTCTTTCTCCCCCTCCCCTTCCCCTCCTTCCCTTTCTGTGTGTTTAGGTGTGTGTGTGCATGTGCTTACATGGTATTGGTAACGTAATTCGACTGTCACACAAAAATCACCAGTACATGCTTATTGGGGGGTTTGGAAACTTAAATTCTATAGTCTTATTTTAACTAGACGATTACTAACTTTGCAAATTTAAGGAAATCTTCTCCTATCCATCTACTATGATACGGCCAACACTGGGGAATTAGAAAGCACACACAGTACAGATGGTCCCCAACTTAACAGTGGTTCAACAGCAATTTCTTGACTTTATGATAGTGTGAAAATGATATGAAAATTACAAGATAATCAAAACTGTGCTACAGAACAGGATTTGTGTTAGATGATTTTGCTCAATTGTAGGCTAATGTACATGTTCTGAGCACATTTAAGGTAGGTTGACTAAGCTATGATATTCACTAGGTTAAGTGTATTAACTGTATGTTTGACTTAGGATATTCAAATTATGATGGGTTTATTGGGATGTTACCTCACCATAAGCTGAGGAACATCTGTACATTATTCATTCCCTGGCTACCAGAACGGAAATATAACTATAATAAATCGGTAAGTGAAAGTAAAAAGTGATTCATAAATCATTATGTACATATAATTGTACTTTAGTAAAAGGAAAGAAGTTTGTAACTGTATGTATAGAAATGCACACATCAAAATATTAAGGGCGAATGGACTAAGTAGTGTACATAGACCTTCATTTAACCATTCCTCAGCCTTGCCATTATTTTATTAATGTTTCCTAAGTTCTCACCATAAATTAGAGACATTCTGCTCGACACTCGTACTTTGCAGTTTTATCTCACAATCTGCTCTATGTACCTTTTTGTACAACCAGCCTATATTTTTAAATCAGAGCAGAGAAATAGGGGCTTTTCTTTGTTGAAAATGACGTACTCAGCACACAGCACTTAGAACCTACTGGGTACTTGGTAATGGTAACTGTTTTTAATCATTCTGTGAACTTGGGATTTCATCTGCCATTACTTCTTAAGCAAATGTCATAATAACAATAATGATAGCAAGTATTTATACAGTGCTGATTGTATGCTGGCACTGTTCTGAGATGCATCTTATTTCTCCTCATAATAACCATGAGGTAGCTATCATTCCCATTCTACACATCAGCAAACTAAGCCATAAATACAGTTTCTGCAGCATTAGAGCTTCCCCTAGCCTGGAACTCAGGACTCACTTTTCTATCCCCGGGCCTACTCTGATGGGAACCGTGCACACGCAGTGCCCATGCACACACACACATGTACACACATGCACACACACCCAGAAAGCACCAGGATGGGGCTGGCCTGGGTTGCTGGGGGTGGCTCAGACCATCAGAGGAAAAGGCAGCGTAATGCAGACAAATGCGAGATAATAAGTCTGGAGCCAATGAACCGAAAGAGAGGGAGAGAGAAAAGAGTGCAAGTTAAATATGAAAGTCATGAGTCCCTCCAGCCTGGAAAGGGAACTAGAGGTCACTGTAAAATATTGTTGAAGTTGCCAGCACCTTGTACTGCTGGAGCAAACTAGGGAATCAGGAGTCCCCACGTCTATCTCTGTGCTCTCCTCCCCCATGGACAGGAGGCCCCCGAAGGCAGAGGTGTTCTTTCCGAGCTGTGCGCCAATGCCAATGCCGATGCTGTCCAAAGCAAGATGCTGCTTTTGAGTGCCAAGAGTGTGAAACAGCTCACAGTCAAGCAAGGGGTGGGAGGGGATGGGGAAGAAGATGAGTTTTGGGATCCCAGAGTGAGTGGCACCATGAGGCTGGAGAATGGGAAGAAAGGTGAAAGGGGGTGAATTGCAGATGTTCAGGATAAACTGAATGTATCCAAAAAAGCTAAGACTGGAAGGGCTCCATCAAACAGGACAGAGGACAGCTGGAGGGAAGTCTACCAGGGCAATAATGTGTGTTCCATGTTCCAAGACTCAAGATGCTGTAAGTTGCCATGTTGAGATAACCTGGGGTCTGGGGGAAAAGACTGAGAACAAAGCCTCCCAGAAGACAGGAAAACAGTCACCTGCCCCCAAGCAATGCAGGGACAAAACCATCTGTAGCTGGTGGGTAGAGGTTCTGAGTACCTTGCAATGGTTGTGGGAAAAATACCAGAAGGCATTTTTGAACCAAAAGAGCAGAGATATAAACAGTAACAGCTAATTCAGTCTTAATGCTGACAAGGTCAGTATTACTATTCCCACATTACAGATGAGGAAACTGAGGCACCTAGAGGTTGACTAACTTACAACTCGCCACCCAACCAGTAGGTAAGTGACAGAGCTGAGATTCAAACTGAGGTCACCTTGGCTCCACTGTGCATGCTCTTAACCACTACATGGTTAGATGGAGATAAACCTGTAAGAAGGGCGCCAGAACTCTTTGGGGCCAAACAACATTGTCTTGGGTCACCAAGTATCAAAATAAGGCAGAGAGGGGAGAGAGCAATTCTCTCTGAAACCACAAGCTAGCTTTGATTTCCAAAGGCTTGAGGTGGCAACCATCAGCGCTGAAGGGACCCTTTGGTGCCCAAATGGGAGGCAGAGTCACCAGAGGAGGAGAACCTTATGTCAGGAATGACTAGTGCCCAGCAGAATGGCACAGGGTCATGAAATCTGGGCGAGAGAATGCATTCTTCAGTCCAGACAGACCTGGGGACCAGAGGGGCCTAGGAGAGACTTATATGAAGCCAAGACTCAATCTGAATAGGTGGGCTGGAGGACACTGGGGCATTTGGATTGCCTCGGCTAGTAAACTTAACACGAACTTGTTAACATTTCCTTCTTCTTAGTGACTTATTCTAAAGAGGTGAAGTGCTATTTTCCTGGATAGCAAACATGGCTGGCAAGTTCATATTACTGAAACTTCAAGAATGTTTCTATTAAGCAAAGGAAGGTTCAGGATGCTTTGAGCAGGGAAGAGATTTCAAGGTGACCTTGTGGAAGGAGCCAGTATTATGAAATGTTTTTGATTGAGCAGAACAAGATAAGCTGTTCATATTGTGAAAGGGTTCAAAGCCCTGGACACCAGCTGAAATAAGAAAATTCAATTTCTGGCGTAAGATTGTAGTTCGTCTGCCTTCGAGAATAATACACACATCCACCCCCCACCTCCCACTAATGAAAGCAGAGTGCTCCTCTGTGGTAATCCTGATATAAACAGGCTTGTAAAGCAGTGTTGCAATGGCACAGGTGGGGTGGCCTGCAGATATTCAGGGATAGGATTGCTGTTTCAGTCCAGGTTCCTCCCTACAACCTCTCATATAGGGAAGACTGGGACCAGGGAGGGTCCCAGGGTTATTGCAATGTTATTTTTTCTTTCTTTCTTTCTTTCTTTCTTTCTTTCTGGATACTCTTATTCTGGGTTTTTTGTTTGTTCATTTGTTTGTTTTGTTCTCCCACAAAGGCAACACAGAACTCCTCCATGTTCATCTAAACAGCACTGTGCACAGACCTTTCTGCATGAATGGAAATGCATGGTATCTGCACTATCCAACATGGTGGTCATTAGCCACACATGGCCACTGTGCCGTTGAAGCATGGTGAGTGCAATGGAGGAACTCAATAGCCACAGTTAGCTAATGGTTCCCTCTTGGCACAGCACAGCTGGAAACCTCCAGCTCACTCAGAACAGGTTTGAATTCTGCCTCTACCATTTAACTAGCTGTGTGACCTTCAGCAGGTGTCTTAACCTCTCTGATTCCCAGTCTTCTCACCTGAAGAACGAGGATGGTAATATTTATTTTGCAGGATTGTTGTGTTACATGTTGCATATGCAGACTATACTACATGGTTGGCCATGTGCTCTTGGTAAATCATAGCTGCAGGTATTAAGTAATAAATATGTCCAGGGGTTTTGCCACTAGCCTGGGACTTTTATGTTGTGAACATGGCTCTTCTAAACACTGATGGGACAAAGTAAAGTTCAGCAATGGGGATAATGGTATCTATATTTTTCTGAGGAAATGGCATTAGAGTGGAGTGGGAAGTGATGAGGATGCTGCAGGGGGCCAATTAGCAGGACAAGTTCAGATTCAGGAGCACCGCTTCCCCCAAGGTGGTTAGGAGGGCCCAGGTGCTGGTGCGCAAGCAGGACTGGGGAGGGCTGCCTTTCCCCACCCCCAGCTCGGCCCACCACTGGTTACGGTTATGGTGAGAAGAAGCCCTTCTCCTAGAGGCTGTCAGTGCCCCCAGAAAGGACCAAGATGAGAAGCACGCTGAGAGAGACGAGAAAGGGAGGGGAGAGAGGGACCAACTGAGATAAACACAAACACTGGGAAAGATGCAGGGAAGGCCGGAGACAGCGGACAAGATGGAAACAGACTGAAGTGGGAATATCAAAGAAGCAGAGAGATAGAAAGGAAGACACAAAGACAGACCTACACAGACAGAGGGGAGCAGAGAAAAGCACGGTAGAGAGGAAGAGACACAGAGGATGTCATGGGACAGAGACAGAGGCAAAAAACAAAAACAAAAACAAAGGCTCTGAGTGAGATGGACACAGAACAGAACAGAATTGTGAGACAGCAAAACAAGTAACACACACACACCGCTGAAGGAGAGGGGCTGAGCGGAGCGCAAGTCAGAGAGAAACGAGAGAATGAGAAGGAACATCAGAAAGGAAAAGCACAGATGGAGAGGCATGGAAAACTCCCAGAAATGCCCTGACTGGTGGGACTCAGCTGGGTGACCATCATCCAGCCAGGTGAAAGGTGGCTGGTTTGATCCCTGGTCAGGGCACATGCCAGGATTGTGGGTTTGGTCCTCAGTCCATGGGAGAGGTACCTGGTTGATGTTTCTCTCTCACACTGATACTTCCTCCCTGTCTTTGCCCCTCCCTTCCCCTCTCTCTAAATTAATAAACAAACAAACAAAAGAAAATACCCAGAGACCACAGCTCAGATGAGCGGACAGCAGGAGGGAAAACAGTTCTACAGAGAAAAGTCACGTCAAAGGGGAGCACAGATCATGTTGGGGGAGAGATGGGTGGCGTGAGGGGTGGGGTCCGGGGGCAGAGACGGAGGTGCAGGCAGACAGGCTTCTCTGCGGAAGGGCAGGCTGGCGTCAGCCCTGGGAGCTGGCGATGCTCTGTCCAGGGGCTTCCCCACTGCAACCAGGAAAGGGCTGGGGGGCGGCAGAGGCTTCCGGAGTCGCTGCCGTCACCCTCCCTCCCTCTTCCTCTCTAGTCGTTCATCTTGCAGGACAGGTTGGCCTTTTATTAGCTATCTCCAAGGGTCAGACCAGAAGTATCCGTGGAGAAACCAGTTCAGAATGTCATTTGTCACGCGGCCTGATGGGTGGGCAGCTGCATTGATTCAGCCCCGGTCTGGTTTCTCGTTAACTTGGGAGGTGAAACTGGCTCTTAACCTTTTCCCTAAATGGAGCTTTAACTCCTTTGGTTACACAGGGGGGCCAGGCTGCAGGGAGAACAGGGAGCAGTGAGCAAGAGGCGATGGTGCAGGGACAGGAGTGCCACACGTAGGAAAAGGTGGAGGTGTGTCCCTTCTCCCTGTAATGCCTTAGAAGACTTCACCCGTGAGTGCATGCTGGACCCTCCTGAGGGCCTGGGCCCACCCACCAAGGCTCTGACTGAATTGCTCTAGACTAGAGCTCAGGTACTGACGGCACCTCTGCAAACTGCCCGTCGGTGATTCTAATGAACAGCCAGGATGGAGATCCTTGGGCCGGATCCTCCCCTGCTGCCTGCTTGCCTTCTAGAGGTCTTCCCTGATCATCTCCAACCCCCACCCCCACCCTGCAGCTTTCTGCCTTCTGCACAGCATTCACTGCTATCTACATAGTAACTAGGAACTTAGACTCTCAAACCACAGGATGTGGGTTTGGATCCCTTGGCTCAACATCTAGCAGAACTTATTCTCTGTGCCTCCACTTCCTCTTCTGTAAAATGGAATTTTCCTTGTCATCCTCATTTTACAGATGAAGAAACGGAGGCTCAGAGAGAGTAAGAAATTTAACCAAGGGTTTAGGTTTAATTTGAACTGTTTCCCCTTGTTCTCTGGGGGTACAGGGGTAGGCAGTCTGTGCGGGAAGCTGGGCGGGGCCGGGCAGTAGGCCTGTTCAGCGCTGTGGGGGTCAAAGACAAGGAGCTGTGTTTGGAGCGTCTGGGAAAGGTGCAAGGCTCTGGGTGGTGAGGGCATCAGGTGGGGAGTGGGAGAGGTGGGGAGGGAAAGGTAAGCAGTGCCAGGGCTCACGAGCTCTGAAGGGAGTATAAAAGACTGAGGGTCTATTCCAGATTTTATTCTCTGTCCACATAGGGTTGGAGAAGGGCTAAAACGCAAGTCACTGACTTGCAGGCCTTGGGTCCTGCCTATAGGCCATGACTTTACTCTTGGGAACCACAGGCAATTGTGACCTTGTACACAGGGTGGTTGAATGAAAAGGATCCGGGGTCAAACCACTCTAATCTGGATTAGAAGCCCAACACCCCCACTCTTCAGCTGTGACCTTGTGACCCCGGGCAAGTGCTGCAACCTAAGTCTGCCTTCATTTAGGTTGTAAATGGAAGTAAAGCAACCTACTCAGAGGGCGGGTGAGGGCTGGCCAAGGTCATCATGCATACTGCCTGCCTCAGTGAAACAAATACTGATCTTTGTAGACACTGGCACTCACTTCCTGGGACATGTTGGGATGTGTGAGTGCAGAGAAGTACCACAGGTGGGAATTATTACTCTTGGGATGAGGTAGTGGAGCAGGGAGAAAGGAGGGGGAGAGGAAGGGGGTGAAAAAGGGCAGGAGAACCAAACTTCCTGGTTTCCTTGTACCTGTGGCTTTCTGCGTGCAGTAAAGAAAAACTTTAACCAAGGCCAGCTTAATCAGTCACCCTAAATGAAGGTCCACAGGAGTACCATGTAACTCTTAAAAAACAAAACCGTCAAAAAGAAAACAAAGAAATATATTCAAGCTACAGCACAACTGACGGGGTTTAGGTCATGCACAGGACTTCCTAGTTGCTGAACCGGCAAGGGTGGGCATGCTCTTGAGCAGCCCCGTGGGAAGCTCAGAGCCCAGCACAGGGCCTGAGAAGTCCTGAAGCATTGCTCTTTGGAGACAATGTCTGTGTGTCGGCCGCTGGTTGCTCCCTGTGCCAGATTCAGCTCAGTTTCCACTACTCATCTGTGACCATCATTCTCGACACAGCCCGCAGCACATTTCCAAACTGCAGACATCAGAGGCTCACAGAGGACGCTCAGCCTGATTCCCACCCAGCAGTCGAGGGGAAGGCATATGCTTGAAGACATGGGGCCAATTCTGATACAAAGATTCATGCTGGCCATCCAGGCTGCAGACACCAGGCCTTAACTTTCAATTCCTAGATCCCAATGGCACAACCTTCTTCCCTGCCAAAGGGCATTTGTGTCTGGTCTCAGATAGGGCAGATTTACAGCATATTATCTGCAAGGGAATGTCACAGTGGACTGCGTGGGAAGAAAGGAAAGCGGTTAGAAAAGGAGGCTGCAGGCTCCAGGTGATTCTGAACCCCCTTGTAACCTGCCAAGGGATGCAGGGTGGGGCAGGGGCAATGATGACCTTGAAGCCACTGTCTGTAGATGGTGCTGAAACCTTCTGGGATGGGTTAAGTGCCACAAGCTAGGGTGTCTTCTGTAAAGCAGAGCATTCTGGGCTCCTATTTAAGCAGACAGAGAGCTGGGTGTGGTCCCTGCTCCAGCAAGGGACAGCATCTCAGCTCCACAGCCCGCACACTTTTCCTCCCCTATGGCCCTACGTTGCCAAGGTGGTCCTGACATGCAGCCTCAGGGCCCTGCCTGAGGCAGCATGTGTGACACGTCAGGCACAGACTCACTGGGTACCACAGCCTCCCTGCCTGATTTCAGGTGGCAGGACGAGACCATGAAGAGTACAAATTTTGTCTTATTTTCTTGAGGTTGATGCCATGAAAATTTTCAAATAACAAAACTGTAAAAGTAATGCCATAAAGATTGCTTAAATTCAAAAGCTAATATTTTATTATTTTTTATTACTTGTTTCTATCTACTTGTGTAGATAGAAAAAATACATGTGTATTTTTTATGAATAATATTTAAAGTCACAGATATCATGACTCTTCACTTTTTAAAAATAGAGATTGTATTTATTTTTAGAGAAAGGAGAAGGGAAGGAGGAAGGGAGGGAGAGAAACATTGATGTGAGAAACACTGAATGGCTGCCTCCTTCATACACCCCAGCTGGGGACTGAACTCATAATCCTGGCATGTGCCCTGACTTGGAATCAAACCAGTGACATTTTGCTCTGTGGGATGATGCCCAACCAACTGAGCCATGCCAGTCAGGGCAGCTCTTCACATCTTAATAGTTCAGTCTCCTAACAGCAAGGCATTCTCTTATACAACTACATTATTATATATACCAAAGAAAGTAAACAAAGACTCTATAACATCTAATTTCCTCATTCGTCTGAAGAATGTATTAAAAAAAAATTTAACCCACTATCCAATCAAGATTCATGTACAATATTTATTGTCTTTGCTGTGTCTTCTAACTTAGATATGCTACTACCACCACAAACATACATATATATTTGTATGGCATTAAGTTCTTGTAGAGTCTGTATGAGTTGTCTTATAGAATGTCCCACAGTTTGGATTTGTCTGATTGTTCTCCCATGTTGTCATTTGACTAGATCAAAAAACTGTGGTACATTTACACAATGGAATACTATGCAGTAGAGAGCAAGAAGGAACTCCTACTTCTTGTGACAGCAGGGATGGAACTGGAGAGTATTATGCTTAGTGAAATAAGCCAGGCAGTGAAAGACAAATACCATACGATCTTACCTAATATAGGAAACTAATGAACAAAACAAACAAGCAAGCAAAATAGAACCAGAAGCATGGAAACAAATGGACTGACAGTGACCACAGGGCGGGGAGAAAGGGGCAAAGAAGGGGATGGGTTTAGACAAGGAACTAGTACAAATGACCCATGGACATGGACAACATGTGGGACTGACTGTGGGAGACAGGATAGGGAGGGTGGGGAAGGAGAGCAATGGGGGAAAAATGCGACAAATATAATACAACAACAATAAATTAATTTTTAAAAAGTAGTGAAAAAATCAGATTCTCATTCACTTGAATTAGATTCATGTTTTACCTTTTCAGCAAGAATCCATTATTGACGATGCCCTCTACTCACTTTATTGTGCACCACTGCAACAGATGATGACTTTAGGGCACCCTATAATCAATGAAGAGAAGTGTGTCACTTGGTTAATGTGGTGACACCAGGTTACCCACTGTGGAGGCATGCTGTACCTCCTACCCCTTTTACTTTAGAAAGGCAGCTGTGGGTGAGGCATTGGCACTGGGCAAAATTTCTATTCTCACAACCTTTCTCCTGGCAGTGACAGCAGCCGTTGCTAATTCTTGCCTGATTATTAAACAGAAGTTTAAAAATGTTACTTTTTCTGTCTTTCACCAGTTACTCCTTCTATATTAGCTGGTATTCTTAAAGAAGCTCTTTCTTTCTTTCCCCCTCTCTCCCTTTCTACCTCTCTCCTACTGTTTGTAGAGTCCTTATGAACTCATGGAATTTTAGTCATTCAACATACACCAAACAACTTCCATCATTTCTCATGCTAAAATTGTCCCAAATTTGGCCATTACAAGTCCTATAGAGCTAGATTCAAGGCTCTTGACATGCCTTTAATATTTGTGACACCTTTTGCTTCTGGGAACAACCGCTTGACCCAGACTCATCTATACATTCCAGCCCCAGACCTGGAATTGGCTCTTCTCAATGGGAAGTGGTGTTTTTCAAACAAGATCTAGGCTCCAGGCATGAGAAGCAGAGATTCTGCGGCCAGATAACTTGGGCTTAAACCCTAACTCTGCCACCTACTAGCTGCATGGCCTCTGACACTTCCTCACGACCTTATGTCTCAGTTTTCTCATTTGCAGGATGGGGATAATAACTATACATCCCACCTTGTGAGATTGCAAAAGGGTTAATTCTGTTGCAAGTTGTGAGCAAAGCAGCAGCACATGGCATGCAGTGCGTGCAGTACAGATGTTTGCTAAATATGTAATGCTTCTCAGTCTATGCAGACGGAGGGAGAGCGTGGAAAAGACCCTCGGGCAGTTAGAGGCAGGCGAAAAAACTTACCAAAAAATTATTCTATTCAATTAGGATGGACCTAAGTAAAAACATTATTACATTTATTTTTGCTCTCCCTTTTCATTCTATTTTATGGCAGCTGATACTGATTTGACATTTGGAGTCTTGAAATAAAGTTTCCTATTTTAAAAAGCAAGTAAATTATTGTTGAAGTAAAACAGAGATGCAATATAAAATTACCTTTTAAAATAAATGTATTTTAAAAAATCAAATGAGCCAATTTAAAAAATGATTAAATTCTAATTGCTGCGGAATGCAGATCTGTCCAAAATTAATGATGATGGCATGAAAGTGAACAAGGTTTGGGCAAGACCATAATGACGTTGCCTGGGGAAAACCCCTGTTCCCACTGTTGGGAACAATTTTACATTTAAAATTAAAATAACTTTAATATTCTGTGGTTGCTTGTGCCGTGGTTTTCTCTAATATTTGGGTTTGTCAGGGCTGACAAACCAACTAGAGAGCATAAGGCATCTCCAGTTACAATGGAAATGGAGCTTAGAAGTTAAACATTTCTGACTCTACTTACCCACCTTCATAATATTCTCCCCTCACCCCCATTTCTGTGATGGTAGGTGGGGGAAGGGAGTGCTGCAGTGTTGAGGAGGACTATTCCCGAGAGAAGACCGTGCGTGCTATGCTGGGGCCTCTACTGATTCACAAATGCCTTGATCAGAAATGCTCACCTTTAACCAGCAGTGGAGGCCATAGCCTGTCCACCTACTAGAATCTGCATGGAATGAACTCTCCCTTCCCAGCCGCAATGGCCCTTGACCTACTTCCTTTTCTTGTTCCCAAGACCCCAAAGAGCCAAGACTACCAGGATGGGATTCACTGACCAGTAAGCTCACAGAGATCTAAAAAATTATCTTAGTCAAGAACCCAAGACAGAAAGAAGCAGGAATCAAGAATAATCACACTCAAATGCAAAACGTCAATGAGAGAGAGGAAAGTCTGTAGTGGGACTTGCCTCATTAACTCAAAAATTCTGTTTAACATGTTGATATCCAACTCATCAGGTTTTTAATATTAAAGTATTTTTTACTGAGTTTATTGTGGTAGCATTGGTTAATGAAATTATATAGGTTTCCGGTGTAAAATTCTATAATATATCAACTGTACACTTATTGTGTGTTCACCTCCCCAAGTCAAGTCTCCTTCCTTCAACATCTATCTCTTCTTGACCCTTCCCAACCTCCCCTCCCCTCCGGTCACCACCGTGTGTGTATTCTTTATTTGCCTAATCCTTTCACCTTTTTCACCCAGCTCCACAAGCCCCCTTATCTCTGATAACGTTAGTCTGTTCTCTGTATCTATGAGTCTACTTCTATTTTTTATTTTCATTGCAGCATTATTTACAATCACCAAGATTTGCAAGTAGCCCAGATGCCCATCACTACACAAGTGGATAGAAAAGCTATGGTACATTTACACAATGGAACACTACTCAGTGGTTAAAAAAAGAAAAGAAGAGGGAGAAATCTTACCTTTTGCAATAGCATTGATAGGGCTGGAGAGCATTATGCTAAGTAAAATAAGCCAGTCAGAGAAAAACAAGTACCATATATGAAATCTAATGAACAAAATAAAGAACAAACAAAACAGAAACAGAATCATCCTTTTTTTTTTTTTTTGAAAGATTTATTATTTTTAGAGAGAGGGGAAGGGAGGGAGGTAGAGAGGGAGAGAAACATCAATGTATGGTTACCCCCAACCTGCCCTCAACCACAGACCTTCTAGAGACCTGGCCTGCAACCTGGCTATGTGCTCTGGCTAGGAATCAAACCAGTAACCCTTGGGTTCGCAGGCCAGTACCTTTCCACAGAGCCACCAGCCAGGGTGGGAATCATCCCTTTTTTTAATGGACATCTATTATGTGCCAAGTATTAGGGAGAAATAAAGACACACATGCAGCATGACCTAGCGATTCCAGCTGCTGTGAACACCATTACTGCTGTGAACCCCATTAGTAACCAGTCTTTTCACTGATGACCCTGGTTGGAAACAGAAGGTTTTAATCAGGTGGCAATTTCTGGATCTTTAAGAAACCATTATATGGGGCAGTCATGGTAAAGTGGCTGTTTCTAGAAATTTGAAAGTTATTACAATCGGAAGGGTGCCCTAGCCTAATCCTTCTCTTCCTTCTCTTACCCTTTTTTCTCTTTCCTTTTCTTTTTTCTTTCCTATCTCTTTTTTCCCTCCTTTCTTTTCCTCCCCGCAACCTTCTCTAATTTAATTTATTCTCATGCAATTCCCAAAACAGACAGCCTCTCTCTGTGAAAGTGACCTAATCCAGATAGATTGAAACTATCTCCAGAGAACATGGGAGTATATGGTATATGTAGAATCACAGTGTTTTCTAAATCAAAAACTGGATGTACAATCTGCCAAAAAGAGAGTGCCTGTGGGGACAGTAAGGCAGATTATATCAAGTTGGGCACCCCTGAAAATCTTGGGCATAAGCCTATGACAATCACCAGAGGGGTTCACACTAATGTATTTTGCATAAGCGATTTCAGTGTCTGTCTCTGTGCATTTCTCAAATGTCCACAGTGTCTGCCAGCAGTTGCGTTCACGTGTGCTTTGTGATAGATGGGGTAGGCGGCTATGAACCCAAGAACTCCCTCATGTGTGTGGAATATAGCACTGGGCATGAACAATAAAGGCAGAGTTCTGTAGAGGCATAGGACTGAGTGGGACATTCTGGTCATTTTTCCCTCCTCTGAGTCTCTGCATTGAAATAATCAGAAAGTGGTTTTCTCAAGTCAGATGCTTTTATTGAATTCTACCTGCCTACCTGGAGAAAATTTTTAATTAAAAGTTTTAAATTTTATTAAAATAGCAAAATAATGAAGAATAATAGAGCCTGACTATGGAGTGAGAACCACGGAATTGGCAAACATGTAATCCTGTCAACCTCATGAACAACCAGGGACACAGAACTGAGGACAGCCAGGCTGCATGAGTATAGAAATTATGAGGCTGGGACTGGGGGGCCCCATATGCCCAAGTGGGCATTGAGTAAAACTAAGTGACCTAAGTGTTTTCTCTACATCTTCCACTTTGGAATATTGAAAAACAGATCTGATTGGCTCAGCCAGAACTATAGACTGAGTTATTTTGGATGAGTTATGGCCATAATCAGCTATGGCCATAAGGGTAGATCACACAGTATAGTATACTGAACTATCTATGAGATAGGGTCTGTGACAATTGGACACTACCAGAGGAGAAAGATTCACCAGACACCTCCAAATTGGTCTCAGCTTCCAGTTCTTTGTTAAGTGATAGAATTCTTCATCAGTATGGCTAAGAGAATTATCCTGGTCTGGTCTGAACAATCTTTAGGGGTCTCACATTGGTTTGATCTATATTGCAATAGTCAGGTCTTACTTTAGAATAAAACCCTAGGCTTTGCCTCTGAATTTACTCATAGGAGTGAATGTCTATGGCAGATGCAATTTCTCCCAAATACACTCTTTTGTAATATTACATTCTCTCTCTCTTTCTATCTCCCATCAGTCAAGTATACTTTTGCTATATTTAGCATTAGAATCTTTTCCTACAGAATTACTATTCAGATGATGCTCTCCACCAAATGTGGCCGGTTCTCCCCTAGGGCGCACAGAGAATTGCACTGCCTCACCCTCTTGAGGTTAGATATGGGCACGTGACTTGTTCTGTCAAATGAAATGTGAGCAGAAATAGAATGTGCCACTTCTGAGTGGAACCTTCAAGAGCCAGAATGTAATTTTTCGCATGAAGTTTTTCTACTATGATGCTGGCAACTCCAGAGAGGCTTCCCCCTCCACCTGGGTGCTGCAGCCAGGAGCAAAGCCCTGGCTGATCCTTCAGGTGATGAGGATGTGGGGTTCTCTGCTTCTACAGTGTCACTTAGCTCACCCTGAATGATATGGTATATATGGGCAACGTAAAACAGTTTCTTTCATGAATTTATTCATTTATCTATCTATTTGTTCAAATGTATAGTGTGTGCTTATTATGCAAAATGTATTTGAATCAAAGATAAACAGAATTGATTGAAAAGTGGTATCAGTTCTGGTCAAGATGGAGGCATAGGTAGACATCATTCGGCCTCTCACGCAACCATAGAAAGAAGTACAACTAGATCTCAAAACAAATAACAGCCAGAACCATCAGAAAATTGAGAAAATGGAGGTCCAACAACCAAGGATTTAAAGAAGCTACAATCATCCAGACACGTAGGAGAGGCAGAGTTGCAATGATGAGCAGAGAGGTGCAGACATGCAGTGTGGTGTGGAGAGGCAGTGGCAGTGGGAGAACGGGTAGTCCCACATTTACGTACAGCGGTTAAAAATTGGGAGGGACACCTTGGGAGTGAGCAATACCAGCCTCAGGCAAAACTGCACGGCCCAGGGTTCCAGAGCCAAGGGGAAAAATCTCCATAACCTCTGTCTGTAAAAACCAATGGGGGTTGGCGTGGTGGAAAACACTGCCAGATTTTCGGAAAACTTGGCTTAAGGGGCCCACACAGACTTAGAACATTACACAAACTCACCCACTCTGGGCATTTACCACCAGAGCAACAGCTGGAAGGGCACCACTCACATATGGGATTTAGGTGAAGTGACTGGAAATCAAGTGAGTGCCAGGAAAACCTCCAGAAGCCATGCAGTGGCATTGTTCCTTCTCCAAGCCCTCCCCCTGCACAGAGCCACCAAGCAGTAAAGTAGGGTGCCTGGTCCTGGTGATTACCTAAGGCTCCACCCCAAACAATTTACAGGTGCTTTTTCTACCACAGGCCACACTACCAAGACAGGGATCAAAGCAGCTCTACCTAATACACAGAAGCAAACACAGGGAAGCTGACCAATTGAGGAGACAAAGAAGCATGGCTCAAATTAAAGAACAGAACAAAACTCCAGAAAAAGAACTAAACAAACATGGAGATAATGAACCTATCAGATGCAGAGTTTAAAACACTGGTGATCAGGATGCTCGAAGAACTCCTTGAGTATGGCAACAACATAAAGGAAGAAATGAAGGTTACCCTAAGTGAAATAAAGAAAAATCTATAGAGAACGATCAGTGGAGGGGAGGAAGGCAGGATTCAAATACATGATTTGGAACATGAGAAGAAAATAAAACATTCAACCAGAACAGCAAGAAGAAAACTTAATTTTAAAAAATAAGGACAGTATAAGGACCCTCTGGGACATCTCCAAGCATACTAACATCCAAATCATAGGAATGCTAGAAGGAAAAGAGGAAGAGCAAGAAAGTTAAAACTTATTTGAAAACATAACGACTGAAAACTACTCTAATTTGGTTAACAAAATAGACATACAAGTCCAGGAAGCACAGGTTCCAAACAAGTTGAACCCAAAGAGGACCACACCAAGACATACCAAAATTAAAATGCCAAAGGTTAAAGATAAAGAGAGAATATTAAAAGCAGCAAGAGAAAAGCAGTTAGTTACCCACAAAGGAGTTCCTATAAGATGATCAGCTGATTTCTCAAAAGAAACTTTGAAGACAAGAAGTATGCAAAGTGATGAAAAGCAAGGACCTACAACCTAGATTACTCTATTCACCAAAGCTATCATTTAGAATGGAAGGGCAGATAAAGTGCTTCTCAGGCAAGATAAAACTAAAGGAGTTCATCATCACCAAGCCATTATTACATGAAATGTTAAAGGGACTAATTTAAGAAAATGAAGACAATCAAAACTATGAAAATTAGAAAGGCAACAAACTCACAACTATCAACAACTGAGTCTTAAAAAACAAACTAAGCAAATAACCAGAACAGGAACAGAATTATAGGTATGTATTTTATTTGGAGGGTTCTCAGCTTGGGGAGGAAATGAGGAGAATGGGGGAAAATGGTGCAGGGATTAAGAAGCATAATTTTTAGGTATAAAATAGACAAGGGGATGTTAAGAATAGTATAAGAAATGGAGATGCCAAAGAACTTCTATGAATGATCCATGGACATGAACTAAATTGGGGATTGCCAGAGGGAAGGGGGGTACAATGCAGAGGGGGGCTAAGGGGAAAAATTGGGACAAGTGTAATGGCATAAACAATAAAGCATATTTAAATAAGTGATACGAAATAGGATATGTGATTCTATGTATAGAGAAATATATCTAATATATATACCTATTTATATAATTACACATGTCTGTATACACATACTATGTGTGTGTGTATATTTACAAAATAATAGGATTGAGATCTATGTGTAGGGCACAGTGTGAAAAACTTTGCATAAATTAGCTTAAGTTTAAAAAAAACAACTTAGTACCATTTTCCAGTGTAGGGAGAAAAAACTCAAGACTCACAGAGGTTCTGGCACTTACTCAACATTACATAGCTAGCAAGTAACTGGTCTGGGTTACAAACCCAGATGTGCCTGCCTCCAAATTTACTTAAACATCACACTGTATTGTCTCCTTCCAAACACTAAGATAGTATTGTCCTTCTTCAGAGAACCACAAAAAAAGCAAAGAGAAATAAAAGCTCTGTCCTTTCCAATCCTTGCAGCCAGGCAGGCTCTTCTTGGCTTTGCTTTGACAGGTTGTCTTCCTTCAAAATCAAAAGAGGCAGCATGGACAGGAATAAAGGACAGCTGCTCAGTGGAGCGAGGTACCTGTGTACAGGCCAGCAGCGCCTGCCTGTTATTTTCAGGAGCCCCTGCGGTCAGCATTCCGCTCAGCTCATTCCCTGTGCATGTTACTGAATAAAAGAGTCTCTATAAATTGCATGATTTTATACAAACTTAGGAAAATTTGAGGGATTATGGTAAGAACACACTGATACCATCATTAATCAACAAACAGAGAGAGAAAATGAAGCCATGAAAAGGCAGGTCCTTGGAATAGGAAAAGATTTGTGGGAAGAGATTAGAAAAGCTGAAGTACAGCCTGAGACTTTGCAAACACTTTTCCATTTTTAAAGTTTTAAAAGTTGTGTAAAAAGCTTCCTGTTTACAGAGAGAACTGATTAAGATATGCCCTGCATCCAAGGCATTCATTCATTCATTCATTTATTCAAAATGAATGCTTTAAATGAATTTTTTGAATGCTCACTTTATAGGTGTCTGGATATGAAGATGGAAACAACATTTTATGTAACAAACCTTATATAAAAACTACAGTGTACCCTGGCTGGTGTGGCTCAGTGGTTTGAGTGTTATCCTATAAAACCAAACAACTGTGGGTTCAGTTCCTGATTAGGGCACATGCAGGAGGCAAAGGATTGATGATTCTCTCCCACATCAATGTTTTTCTCTGTCTGTCTGTCTGTCTGTCTGTATCTATGTATCTATCTACCTATCTATACACACACACACACTATATACATTTTCTAAGCATTTTATATACATGGACTCATTTTAAAAAATGAATTTATTGTTGTCCTATTTTCCCTTCACTGCTCTCCTCTGCCCTACCCATCCTATCCCCTCTGCCACAGTCAATCCCACATGTTGTCCATGTCCATGAGTCATTTATGCTAGTTCCGTGACTAAACTCTTCCCCTTCTTTGCCCCTTTCTCCCCTTCCCCTCTCTGGTCACTGTCAGTCTGTTCTGATTTCCACGTCTGGTTCTATTTTGTTTATTTGTTGTTTTGTTCATTAGTTTTCTATATTAGGTAATATCATATTTGTCTTTTGCCACCTGGCTTATTTCTCTAAGCATAATACTCTCCAATTCCATCCATGCTATCACAAAAGGTAGGAGTTCCTTCTTTCTTTCTGCTCTGTAGTATTCCATTGTGTAAATGTACCAGTTTCCTGATCCATTCATCCACTGATGGACACTTAGGCTGTTTCCAGGACTTAGCTATTGTAAATAACGGTGTTATGAACATAGAGATGCATAAATTCTTCTGACTTGGTGTTCAGAATTCTTCAGGTATAGTCCTAGCAGTGGAATTGCTGGATCAAAAGGCAGTTCCATTTTTAGTTTCTTGAGGAAAATTCCATACTATTTTCCACAGCGGATGTACCAGGCTGCATTCCTAGCAACAATTCACTAGGGTTCCCTTTTCTCCACATCCTCACCAGCACTTGTTTTGTTGATTTGTTAATAACGGCCATTCTGACAGGTGTGAGGTGGTATTTCATTGTGGTTTTAAGTTGCATCTCTCTGACGGGTAGTGATGTTGAGCATTCATTCCTATGCCTATGGGCTCTTTTATGTCCTCCTTGGAGAAGTGTCAATTCAGGTCCTTTGCCCATTTTTTTAGTTAGGTTGTCTGTCTTGGTGGACTTTGTTATTGTTCCTCTAGTTCTTGTAGCTGTAGTGTTAGGTTGTTTATTTGAGATTCTTTTATCTTTTTTAGGTAGGCCTGTATTGCTATGAACGTCCCTCTCAGGACTGCCTTTGCTGTGTCCCACAGGTTTTGGACTGTTGTGTGTTCATTTTCATTTGTATACAGAAACATTTTATTTATTTTCATTTTTAATTTTTAAATTTTATTTATTATTTTTAGAGAAAGGGAAGGGACAGAGGCAGAGAGGGAGAGAGATATCAATGTATGGTTGCCTTTCACCTGCTTCCAGCTATGGACCTGGCTGGAGACCTGGCTTGCAACCTGGTTATGTGCCCTGGCTGGGAATTGAACCAGCAGCCTTTGGGTTCACAGGCCAGCACCTTATCCATTGAGCCACCAGTCAGGGCCTTGTATACAGAAACGTTTTAATTTCTTCCTTGATCTCATTGTTAACCTATTCATTATTTAATAACATGTTATTCAGTCTCCATGAATTTGAATGTTTTGGGTTTTTTGCCTTAATGTTAGTTTCTAGTTTCAAGCTGTTGTGATCTGAGAAGATGCTTGATGTAATTTGTTTTCTTGAATTTATGGAGGCTTGCCTTGTGTCCTACCATGTGGTCTATCTTTGAGAATGCTCCATGTGCCTTTGAAAAGAATGTGTATTTTGCTTCCTTAGGGTGACAAGTTCTGTATAAATCAATTAAGCCCATTTGGTCTAGAGTGTTGTTCAATGCCACAATATCCTTGGTGTTTGCTTGGAAGATCTGCCCAAAGGGGTGCTAAGATCCCCTACTGTGAGTGTGTTGCTATTGGTGTGCTTCTTGAAGTGCTCCAAGATTTTCCTTATACATTTGGGTGCTCCTACGTTGGGTGCATATGTTTACAAGGGTTAAATCTTCTTGATATATTGTTCTCTTAAGTGTTATAAAACGTCCTTCCTTGTGTCTTTTTATGGCCTCCACTGTAAAATCTATTTTGTCTAATGTAAGTATTACTACCTGAGCTTTTTCTTTTAAGTCCATTTGAGTGAATTTTTTTTTTTTTTCCATCCCTTCACTTGCAGTCTGTATAGATCTTTTGTTCTGAGGTGGGGCTCTTGTAGATAATATACATGAAGGTCTGATGTCGAGCCAATGTCAATATAATTAAAACATTTTGCATGGCCGATACTTTCAGGACAGACCTCGTATGTGGGTCATATTTTCTTATCCATTCGGCTAACCTATGTCTTTTAATTGGTACGTTTAATCCATCTATGTTTAAGGTTATTATTGATAGGTACTTATTCATGATCACTTTTTCCCTTTGTACCTGTGTTCCTCTTTCTCTGTTTCCTCACCTTTTTACAGCAGACCTTTCAGCACCTCTCGCAATGCTGGTGGAGATGTATTCTTTTAGCCTGCTTTTGTCTGGGAAACTCCTTATTTCACCTTCCACTTTGAATGAGAGCCTTGCGGGGTACAGTAGCCTTGGTTGTAGGCCTTTGTTTTTCATTGCTTGGAATATTTCTTGCCATTTCCTTCTGGCCTGTAGTGTTTCTGTCAAGAAATCAGCTGATAACCTTATCAGAACTCCCGTGTATGTTATTAGCTGTTTCTCTCTTGCTGCTTTAGGATTCTCTCCTTGTCTTTGAAATTTGCCATTTTCATTATTATGTGTCTTGGAGTGGGCCTCTTTGGGTTCATCTTCATTGGGACCCTCCGTGCTTCCTAACTTGCATGGCTTTTCCTTTCATCAAGTTAGGAAACATTTTTGTCATTACTTTTTTAAACAGGTTTTCTATCCCTTGTTCCTCCTCTTCTCCTTCAGATATCCCTATGATATGGATATTATTACATTTCATGTTGTCCTGCCCTCAGAATCTCTTCATTCTTTTTCAGTCTTTTTTCATTTTGTTGCACTGTCTGGGAATTGTTTTCTACATTGTTCTCCAGCTTGCTGATACAATCTTCTGCTTCAGATAGTCTGTTTTTTACTCCTTCTACTCTGGTCTTTAATTCAGGAATTGTATTCTTCATTTTCTCCTGGGTCTCATTGATAGTTTCTATGTCCTTTTTAATGTTGGTAGTTCTCAGTAAGTTCCTTGTAATTTCCCTGGAGTTCTTCATAGTTCCCCTGGAGTTGTTTGTAGTTTTCTTTGAGCTTGCCGAACTCATTGAACTTCTCTATAATATTTATTTTGAATTCCATGCCTGATAGTTTGCTTGCCTCTATTTCATTTAGTGCTCTTTCTAGAAGTTCTTCCTTTCCTTTTGATGTGGGTTGTTTCTTTTTCTCCCCATTTTAGATGACCCTTCTTGTTTGTTTCTGCTTCTCAAATTGGTCACTTTAACTGTCTTCATGGTGTGATTTCATGTTGTAGGAGACCTGTAGGAGTCAGTGGTGCAGTCTCCTCGATCTCCTGAACTTGATGCTCTTTGTGTGCCCATTAGGCCATTTATTTGGGCTGTCTGGTTATACTTAGGTATTCGTGGCTATGTTGCTCTTTAGCGGATCATTCCATTCCCTCTGGTTAGCTGACTGAGTACTCCACCCACCATGTCTTGTATACTGCTGTAGAGGTGTGCTTTACTTCCTGGATCTGCTGCTCCTGGCAACATCAGATTGTATCCCAGTCTGGGCCTTGGGGCAACCTGTTCAAGACTACCAGAGAACTACTGTCTTTGTCTCCTGCAGTTGTTAATCCAATCAATCTGTGATCATCTGTCAGGCTTAACAGCACTGGGTGGGGCAGATTAATTCCTATGGGAAGGGCTATTGCTTCCCTCAGGGGAAGCAATGCCACTTGGAGAAGAGTGGTCTGGCTGAGGTATGGGGGATGAATCTGCAGTGGGACCCTGCCCGCTGCTTACTCATTTCTCTTCTCCAAAGCCATTGCTCCAAACTCTCCCTAATTGTCTCTAATCCACTGTGCTCTCCCTCTGCTGAAGACCAGGGTAAGTGGATGCCAATGTATTTTCATGAATGGTCCCTTTAAGAATTCTGTGTCTCTAGCTGTCTCTCCCAAGAAGACAAAACCCCATGGCTTTTCTCTTTCCACAAATGGACACTGTTTTACTCTTAGTTTTGTTGCTGTAGACTGGGAAGCCCAGCTCAGGGTTTAAACCCCGCCCTGCTCAGGTGGACCGTCTGGCTGCTGAGATGTCTCTCCATCCTTTCCACTGCCACCAATGGGAGCCCTGCCGGCCCTCTCACATCTCTGTATTTCCTACCAGTCATGTTGTGATGAAGTGGCTTCTTCTTTTCTGCCTGTGGTGATAAGGCTTCTTTCCAGTTAATGTTCTGATGGTTATTCCAGATGATTTCTCCACAATTAAGTTGTAATTCCAGATTGGTTCTGGAAGATTGGCATAGCTCCACTTACTCCTCTGCCATCTTGGATCTCCTTCAGTCTTTCCATTAGAACTCATTTAATGATCATAAAAACCTGAAGAAGTGGGTACTCTTGCTATCTCCATTTTGAGTCTCAGAGAAGTTGAATCACCTTACCCAGAGTCATGAAGCCTTCACAATTTGAGCCCTGACAAGTCTGGATCCAACACCATGCTCTTTGCTTCACTGCTTCTCATGGGTCTTAGTCCTCAAGCACACCCTAGGTCAGCAGGGAGGGAGAGCTTAGAAGCAAATCACTCTCTTTTACAGCATTAAACCTATTTCGATGGACAGTCCAAGGAGAAAGAACTCAGTTCTACTTGGGAACATCAGGGACAGCATCACTGGGAAAAAGATGCTTAAATACCTTCACACATTTGCAAGCAGGTGGACAACAGGAGGGAAGGTCCCCCACGTGGAAAGTCCGGCTTGAAGAAATGCAGAGCAGCACTAGATGGTGAAGGCTGGGCACAAAAGTGATGAGTCCTGGAGTGTGCAAGGGAGGGCAAGAGCTGAGGAAGTAAGGTTAGGTTGATAGGGCTGGACCAAGGAGGTCTTGTATTCCAGCTAAGGCATTTCTGGGGTTGGAGTGGCTTCCTTCTTGCAATACTAATATACACAGAAAAATAAAAACACCAGGCTGCTTGGAAGACATCTCCCCAGCTGTAGTTTAAGAAGGTGCCTGGCATCGGTGTGGAGGGCTGGCTGGGAGGGAGGGTAGCAGAGCTGTTCAGAGAGAGGTCTTAGGAATCAGACAGCTCTGAGCTGGACTCTCAGCTCTCAGTTTCTACTTGTGTGACATTAGACAACTGTGTGACTCAACTTCCTGGAGCATCAGCTGTCAAATGGGTTGCTGCAAGGACTATATAGAAATGGGCTAATAGTTCCATTACTGGCATGCTTTTTACTGCTCTGGTTGTAGGTGTACTTAAGAGGATACAATAGATGAAGGAGCAAATATGACACCACTGACCTGTCACAAATGTCACTGCCCCCCCTCCCAGGGGGAGGCATTTGTTTGCATGATTCATCTGTGTTCCCACACCCAGATCCCTTCAAAACCAAATGCAAAGTCAAGCTGGTCTGTTATCAGCAGAGCTGATGTGGAAAACCAACTCCCACTCTTGGCATGATAATCAATGGCTCTAATCCAGCTCTGCTTAAACTTTAATAGGCACACCGATCACCCAAGATCTGGTTAAAAAGAACCACAAGAAAAAAAATGTATCTATGTACTATGACGGATGTCACCTAGAATTACTGTGGTGATCATTTTGTAATATATCAAATCATTATGGTGTACTGTGCAACTAAAGCTAACATAGTGCTATATAGTCGATTATATCTATTCTATTTTTTTTTTAATTAAAATAGAAAATTTAAATAAATAAATAAAAATTTAAAAGTCAGATTCTGACTCATTGGACTATGGTGGGCCTGAGTTTCTACATTTCTAACCATCTCCCCTCCAGTGATGCCCGTGCTTCTGGGGGACCACTCTTACAGTAAGACCTCAGTCCACTGAGATCAGCATCAGCCTAAGGCCTAAATTACCCAAACCAAGAGTAAGAATGCAGCCCAGTACCTCTCATTAATAGGCTATTCACTCATCCTTGCATTAAATATTCTCAAAACACCTACTATGTTCCACAACCTGGGAAATCAAAGATAGAACCTCAGTAGGTCCTGAACTCAACTGTTCATCCCTTGTGCAAACAGAGAAGGAACAGGAAAGGGGGCTGACCACGTTTGGGTAGTTACCTCTGGTACTTCTTCTCCTTTAATTCTCCCTAAAGTTCTATGAAATTGCAATCATTCTTCTCATGTTGGAGAGTAGGAAACCACTGTTTAAGGAGCAAGGATAACTTCCCCTAAATTGTTCAGCCTGTCAGTTGGTGATGCTAGGATTTAAGAGCCAGGTCTTTTGAATTCCACTGCCTCATTTACACTTTACAACCATAAGTTGATTTCCTTCTGTTTTTATTTACTTTGAGCTTGACTGTGTTTCTTTAGGTTTAGACAGTGAACTTTTTTCCCCCTCATAAATTTAATTTCTGACATAAGGGGAAAAAAAATCCTGGTGTAATTGAACAAGAAGATGTTTACAGCCCTCTTCAAGCCTTAGAGCTGCTGGCACACAAAATTTATGACATCTAGCAAAGGGGAAATAAAAAAAGGAAAGAGCAAGAAAGATGTAGCTATGGAAATGTCATGTTAATATATGGGCTGATATCCCCACACTGGCACACTCAGTTGGATAACTTTTTGGAGACCATTTAACCACCTAATGAAGATTTACTTAATAAACTCTCAAACTTGCCAGAGCTAGCCTCCTAAAAACAACCCCATAAATTACAAAGAACGTGGTGTGATGAAGACTCATCCCAGTTATTTAGGGATGAAATGAAATGGCAGGAGTTACAGGGGTCATTGTCCAGGAGTCCTGCAGCAGTCACTGGAGAGAGGGCTGGGAACCTTTCAGAGGAGCTGCTCCAATGTTTGCTCCCAATCCACATAAATGTGCACAGATGTGCCTCGAACTTGATCAACTCTCTTCTCAGCATGAATACAAAATTGATTGGGCCAAATCATAGCTCGTGCCAGGGAAGGCTGGCTGCATACAGAAATAAAATCAGCCACCTCCCATTTACTTAGAAGACTCCAGCTTAAAATACACAGGAGGAAAACGTGCGCTTCACTCTAGAGCAAGAGCCAAATTGCACAGCGACAAAATTATTCCCATCATCACGTCAGCCTCAGCCAATTGTTCCTTTTTTAGTGTGCTGAAAGGAGGCAAGTTGGCATCGTTAGAAGTATTTTTTCCTCCAAAAATACATCATGAAATATGGAGAAACTAGAAAGAGAGGAAGGGGGCCCACACTTAAATCTAATTCTGAGACTGGACTCTTGAGTAACATCCATTCTGGATACACTCCAAAGGTCCTAAGGAAAAGGGCTGGATTTATTGCCTCCTTCCCTTGATGGCCCTAGGTTGTCATGGACATGAAAATGTTTCCTCCAATTCGGCTCCTGTTTTTTAGGGCCCCTTTCACTAAATGATTATCCCTGGTAATTTTTTAAAAATTCTCACCCAAGGACATTTTTTCACTGCTTTTAAAGAGACAGGGAGGAAGGAAGGAGAAAGAGAGAGACAAAGAGACAGACAGATACAGGCAGACAGACAGGATATGACAGCAACATCCATTGGTTGTCTTCTCGCATGAGTTCCAACCAGAGATCAAACTCAGCCACCTGGATATAGGCCCTGACGGGGAATCAAACCCATGACCATTTGGTCTATGGAATGACACTGCAATCAAATGAGCCACACCAGCCAGTGCTATGCCCAAAAATCTTTAATCTTCATTCTTGCCTGATGAACCGTAATTGTATTATGGCTTTTGATTTGGTCATTCTTAAGTACTCAGCCAAGGAGATAATGGGTGTGGTACAGTTTGTTTCCCCTTTCTAAATTAGTCCAGGATTCCCATCTTCCTTCCCCCTGCCTTATTACCTAATGAAATTCTGGACGATTATCCAGGTTGTTCTGAGATGAAAATGGCCTAAAATGGAAAGGTTAACTCAGCCACTGCTTAGCCAGCATCACTGAGAGATCCTGTTCTTGAACTACAATGTGCTGCTTCTTCATGCTCATCTTGGTCCTTTATTTCTCTGCTTGGAGAAGGAGTTGTACTCAGCCCCAGCAGGTCAGCACGCTCCTCACCACTCATTTTTAGCAATTCCGATGTCCAGATGTCCTGTGCTCTTTTAATATCTGTTTCAGATAATCGCCCTCACCACTGAAAAGTGACAGCCTGCATTTTTTTTTCTGTGCTGAATCACATTTTGTTCCTTTTTTGAACTTCATCCTTGGAAATTAAATTTTGCTATCTTTGGTTGTTTCTAGCACATGGGTAAGATTTTCTTTCTAGCCCAGTTACTTAACATCACTATCCAGAATATTACTTAAGGAGAAAAAAGAGTAAATTCTTCATATATTCATAAGAATGTCCCCATTTTTCCTTCAGAAAAAATTGGTCACTAATGATTTTAAAGATGAAAGTTGCACAGATAAAGCGGAAGCATATTATTCAAATCAAAGCCCAGTGATTTGAGGGTGATCAAAGGTTTCACCTTCCATGTCAAGTCAAATCAATTGCTAGTGCTGTCTGGCATGTTACACTGGGGAAGATTCTGAGGCTGAATTCAGACTGAGTGAGTACAATGTGGTGGGAAGGATCAGTAATGTCAGCTGGTCATGGGCTTGATATGGGGATGCAGTACAACATCCGCTCCCTTTTAAGGTTTTTTAAATTATTACTCTATTATAGTTGTTTCAGTTTTTTTCCCTTTGCCCTCCTCCACCCAGCCCAACCCCCACTCACGTGGTCAATTCCCACACTGTTGTCTGTGTCCATGGTTCTTTTATACATGCCCTTTGTCTAGTCCCTTTCCCTTCTCCCCTCCCCTCTGGTCACTGTCAGTCTGTCCCTTGTTTCCATGCCTGTAGTTCTATTTTGTTCATTTGTGTGCATGTGTGTGTGTGTGTGTGTGTGTGTTAGGTTTGTGTTATAGGTGAGATCGTATGGTACTTGTCTTTTGCTGCCTGGTTTATTTCACTCAGCATAATACTTTCCAGTTCCGACCATGTTGTCATAAAAGGTAGGACTCCCCTCTTTCTTTTTGCTGCATAGTATTCCATTATGTAAATGTACCACAGTTCTTTATCCACTCACTTTCTGATGGGCACTGAGGCTGTTTCTAGCATCTGGCTGTTGCAAATAATGCTGCAATGAGCATTGGGGTACATAATGCTAACTGGGCATAAGACAATCCAGTTTTTCTGATATATCTACCAGGTACATTTACAAAGAATTTTTAATAGAAATTTCCAGAGCCTAATTATCAAGTGATCTTCTTCCAAAGTAGTCACTTTTGTCAAAAAGTTTTATTATACCTGCCGACTCTGATAATTAATGATTTCTAGGACTGCTGGGTTAAGCCCCATGATTGATTAGTAACGTCCGCCACAGGTGAAGGATTGAACACGGTGGCCCATGTATGCTATATTTTGCTTTCCTGGTCTGGTTCAATTTGCCATCAACTCTGTCTTGGGAATGTAATAAAGTAGCAAAGCCTTTGAAAGCATCCCACAGAGGCAGGTCATGAATTAATCTTATATCTGTTAGAAACAATTAGGGAGCTACAAAGACAATCCAGAATGTAAGAGAAGATAATTACAATGAATAAAACTACAATATAAAAAAAAAATCTCCTAAGGTCAATAAGGAATATACAAAACTAAGTAGAAAACAATGGCAACAGACACTCATACTACAGGGAACACAAATCAGCCATAAATAATTTGAAATGGTGCTTAGGGAATTGCAATTTCAAAAATTAAAAAACCACATCATCAAATTATGAATGTTTTTGTGGGGGTGGGGAGCACTGTACTCTGCCTTTGGGAGGGAAGATTTTTGCAATCACTTTGCAAAGCGAATTTGGAGTTATCTGCTTCACTGATTTTTGATGCTTCTCCTCAACCTCCAACTTTATCTTTACCCATACACTCGAACATTTCTGAAATCTAGATCCATCTTAAAATTGTTGGTGCTTTAAGATTTTTAAATGATAGCATTTTTTGGTGCCTAACACTGGATGGTCTCTTAATTTTATTAAAATGTGTAGAAAAAATTTAAGATGCTCATACTCTTTGACCAACAATGTGATGCCTAAATATATTATAAATATGTCTTTGTGAAGATACTCTTACACAAAGACATATTTAACATTGTTCATTGCAACAATTTTTACTTAAAAAAGTTCTACTTTAAGAAACTAGCAAAGTTGGTTTCCTTACTGCTTATATGTGTAAGAATACAGTTGCCAATAAAGTAGCTTAATCAGAGAAGAATATATTGCCTCCTATAAGAAGAATTTTGTGACTCACTGGTGACTTCAAGAACTCAAGTCTTTCCATCACCCACCTCTGATCCCTGGAAACCACTAGTTTGTTCTTCATCCCTAATGTTATTTTGAACAGTAAAATTAAACAACTTCCTTTGCAAAACATCAAAAATAAAAATAAAATGATGGATAGAGAGCTTGATGGATGGATGGATGGATGAATTGATGGGTGGATAAATGGACAGATGAAGTTTTATATATAAAACTTCATATATATATATGAATATATATATATGAATATATATATATCAAATATAACAAAATGTTAATCACAGAATCTGAATGAAAAGTATATAGTTAGTTCTTCACTGTTTAACTCTTTACAGTTGTCTGTATGTTTGAATTTTTCATTAATACAATGTTGGAACAAAATCAGCCTAAATGTCCACCAATAGGGGAATAGAAAAGTAAATTATAGGTAACTATCTGCTTTTCTCTGGCTGACATAGTAACCTACAAAGAAATTCCTGTAAGACTATCAGCTGATTTCTCAAAAGAAGCTTTGCAGGTCAGAAGAGACTGGCAAGAAGTATTCAAAGTGATGAAAAACAAGGACCTACAACCAAGGTTACTCCATCCAGCAAAGCTATCATTTAGAATGGAAGGGGAGATAAAGTGCTTCTCAGCAGATAAAACTAAAGGAGTTCATCATCACCAAGCTATTATTACATAAAATGTTAAAGGGAATTACAAAAGAAAAATAAGATCAAAATTATTAACACTAAAATGGCAATAAATTCACAACTATCAACAATTGAATCTCAAAACACCAAGCAAACAAGCAGAACAGGAACAGAATCATAGATATGGAAATAATTTGGAGGGTTATCAGCTGGGAGAGGGAAGGGGGAGTGTGTAGGAAAAGGTACAGGGATTAAGAAGTGCAAATTGGGCCCTGGCTGGTGGCACAGTGGATAAGGGGCTGGCCTGCAGACCCAAAGGTTGCTGGTTCAGTTCCCAGCCAGGCCACATAACCAGGTTGCAAGCCAGGTCTCTAGTCAGGTCCTTAGCTGGAGGCAGCTGAAAGGCAGCCATACATTAATGTTTTTCTTCATCTCTGCCTCTCTCCCTTCCCCTCTCTTAAAAGAAAAAAAAAAAAAAAAGTGCACATTGGTAGGTACAAAATGGATAGGGGGATGTTAAGAACAATAAAGAAAATAGAGTTGCCAAAGAACTTAATATTTATGACCCATGGACATGAATTAAGGGGGGCAGGTATTGCTGGAGGGAATGGGGGTACCAGGTAGAGGGGTCAAAGGGGAAAAATTGAAACAACTATAATAGCATAACTGATCAAATATATTTTAAAAAAGAACATTATAGTATATTTCTACAGTGAATTATGCTATAGCATTTAAAATGAAAGAACTAAATTTACATATAACAATATGGACAAACTTCAAAACCAGTACGTAGGGAATAAAAAAGTAAGTTCCAAATAATGTACATGATGCAATTTAAGCTAACACACATAGAATCACAAGAATAACCACTATTTTGAAGTTGTCTTTTCTACTTATTTTTATAATTTGTTATATAATAGTACCATGTGTGACATCTGTGCCTCCTTTATGTGGGTGCATGTTATATACTTTTCATTTTTTATATTTGAAAGGCTTTATTATAAAATAAATTTTGAATCAAAAATATCATGTACACCTGTGTACAATAGAAGATACCAGTTCCAAATTATACCTCAGAAAAGTGTATCACTTTATACACATGTCCTCTAATAGTTTCTTAAATTATGATACACATTTGTCCATTACTTTACTTTGAAGAACAAGGTACTTCTGGGAGAGTGCGCGTTATCCTGAAACAACCTCAATCAACGCTAACTTCAGATGTTTATAGAGATCCCATGACAGCATCGGTAAATGAGGAAGCCGGTGAATTTAACACACATTTAGTAATTATTCCTGGGAGTATACCCTTGCCCTTGCAAATGCCAGTTATCATAAATAAAACTTGTAAAACCATTTTTAAATGAAACAGACTGAGAACCTGGGTTATGTAGTCAACAGACATACACAGAACAAACATTAAACAAACAAACAAAACTTTTCATGCTATTCTTACCACAAAATTAAGACAGTGTTACCTCCAGAGAGGAGGAATGACTTCTGACCCTGTAAGCACCTGTACCTACTCTATTTCTTCATCTGGGTGGCCATGACAAAACCATTCACTTTATAATTACCCACTAAACCATTCACGGTTTTTGGTTTTATTTCACAATAAAAGAAGTGTTCTGAATTTGTGCAGATTAGAAGTGGTGGCTTGGAATACAATTTCTAGCTGCAGCATCGCATGTGAAGTCAAAAACTACTATGCATCAGATAATTTGGCTGGGAGGGAAACCGGCACGCTCCGGGAAACGGAGATGACAAAAACGTGGCTTCCGCCAGGCCAGAGAACATCATGCAGGAAATGCGTGTGAGAAGTCGGAATGGAAGTGTTTCCTGAAATGCAAGTAAAATGAAGACTCATTTCTACATGATCATTCTATACACAACTCCCAATGTTTGTGTAAATGCATCATTCTAGTTGGATAATGAGATCGTTTTATCTGTCTCCCATAATGTCAATTATAAATGTAATCGGGCTGAAGTTCTCGGAGACTGGAGAATCTTCTCATGGAGAAAATGGAATCACCACCCATTTGGTGCCACCTTATTTGCAGACATGTACATTTTTTCATAATTAAAAATATGTAGCTCAGGACCTTTCTCTCTTAGATAGTATACTTCACAGATCTGTAGGAAGTTATGCATGAAAAGATGCTTATAAATCACCCATTTATTTATTTTTCCATTCTCTTATGTAGAGCAAGGGAAGACTTTGATCTCCCTGAAGGAAAGATTACCCCCCAAAGACTTGGTGATAAAGAAAAATAATAGAGTTGTCAGAAGAATTTCACTCTCCCCATGGCTTTGATAGATATTTGTCAGCTCTTGTCAGGATGGCTTGTCATTCCAATGCCTTGCTCTTCCCTGAAAAACAAGAAGCTGCTAGCACTACAGCACAAAAACAATAATTAGATAGGATCTCCAGTTCCTAAATCATAACCAAGAGGGAGATGGGGCAGGATAAATCAGGGTGAAATGTGAAAGATCTATACTGTTTGCTGAGGAAATATTTATTATTGGTGACTGTTGTATCATTTCAGGATACTGAGGTGGGGATGGAGAGAGGTGATAAGTAAATCCACCTTGCAGAAAATGAAATTTTTTAAAAACATACTTATAATTCATGTAGGAAATATAGCCAAAGAATTTTAAGTTTTGAAACAGTTATAAACTAATTCCATACAATACCTTTGAAGACTAATAAGAACAACAACCCACCATTTAGTTTACAAAACAATTTTCAGAGAGGTTTGTTTTAAGAGTATAAAACAAACATAGATTGAGCACTCTGGTGGAATATTTGTACAGTCTACTTCCATCTTGCAGTGATATCCAGAGAAAAAAGTCCCTTCTGGTATTTGACTAAATGACATTGGCGAATTCCTATATCACAACTAGTTACAAGGTGTAAAAGTGATGTGAGGTCTACCAGAGTCACCTTAGAGGTTAATGATGGGTGTTCTAGAAACTCTTTGTCCAAGTTCTGTTCTACATGACATTAGTATTCTTAGAACTTTCTGAAGACCATAATAATAATAAAAAAAGAGAGAGATATACTGTATGTGTATATGTATATATGGTACCATGTGTGAACCCAGATACTAGGAGTGTTGACAGAAAGTAGTTTGGAGGTCCAAGAAGTAAAAAAAAAGAAAAAAAAAAAGCCTAATATATAATAGGATGGATGGACACATGGAAAAATGGACACATAGACAGACCTGGATCAGGGAGCACAAAACTCAAGTTCATAAATACGCATGAATCCAAGTGCCAAGAAGTCAACTGGCTTCTGGGGTATGGGAAAATGGAAGGGTCCCCTTACTCCAGAAAAGGGGAAGCAGAAGCCTACTTTAGCCAAGAACAATGATGCCATTAGACCATGAATAGTACTAAGAGGTGAAGTTTTCAAATCTGAGAATTTCACTCTTGGATTAAAAACACTTAGCGGTTTCCTACATTTCTTAGGAAGGTGGTCTGTGGCCAGCTCCTTCTAGAAGATCTTATGATCAGGACTCTAGGGCACGTTATTAAGGGTATGCTTTCAAGAGACTGGAGAAACAAAGAAGGAGAAGAGATGAGGAAGGGTGAGTTCCCGGTCCTGTCCACCCTATTCCCAGCCTGACCCTGCAGGGAGCTGTAGAACATAAGCTGTACCTTGGAGTTTGTTCTGTTGCAAGATAAGGAGACTAGGGGTCTATGCTTCCCATCAGTAAGTCATTGGCTGTGGGCTACCCAAGGAGATGTACACTCAGTTCTCAGTATAGTGTGGTAGCTCCGATGGGCCAAGAATAACCCTCCAGTGAAGGCTACACATGCCGGCTGTTATCAGCAGAGCACATAGAAGCTGGGGAATGTTTGCACAAAATGAGTAAAAGGGGTGTGGGAGGACAAAATAAATATTTGCTCCAACAGTGACCTGCATGGTCAGCATGCTCTGGCCCCTACTGACCTCTCCATCCTCACCTCTCCCCAATCTCCTTATATTAGTCAGGGTTCCCCAAGGAAGCAGTACTGATATAAAGAGATTTATTATAAGAAGTGGGTTGTGTGGTTAAGGAGACTGAGAAGATTGGCAACTAGGAGAGCTGGTGATGCAGTACCAGTCTCAGGCTGAAGGCCTGAGAGGCCAGGGAGCTGATGGTGTACATTCTAGTCCGAATGCAAGAGAACATTGTCCCAGCCCCAAAAAGTTAGGCAGAAAGTAATTCTCCCTTATTCCTCCTTTCTATTCTATTCAGGCTTCCAACTGATTAGACAAGGCCCACCCACATTAGGGAGGGCAATATTCTTCATTCAGTCCACTGATTCAAATATTAATCTTACCCAGAAACACTCTTCCAGACACAACTAGAATAATACTTCCCCAAATTATCTGGGCATCCCTTGGCTCCAGCCCAGTTAAGCTGGCACATTACAATTAGCCATCACAATCCCCTTGTTCTCCATACACAAGTTCCAGGCTCAGTGTACGATGTATGAATGCACAAGGCTGGTCCAGGAATTTAGAAGGTGATGCTGGCCAATAGGATTCTGAACTCTGACAGTGATGCCAAAGAAAGGCTACAATGACTTCATTTCAAAAAAGAAATTCATTGTTTTTTGGCCCCCTCAATGAGTATTGTCTTTTAAAGCACAGACTGGCTTTTTATTTTACTGAGCTCTAGAAGTCAAAGGAAAGGATAAAGGCATTTAGTCCACAGCATGCTTTCTCAAAGAAGACTGTAGCATTCTCATGGGGGTGCAAAACAACCTTACGCTTTTAATGCATAATGCATGGATATACATACAGTACATAAACAGATACACAGTATATCTATGTTGTTAAAACTTCATGGGAGGATAATTAGGAAAAATATCTAAAAAGGACTGGGGGGGGTGGAATAAAAATAATATAAAAAATGGTTAAGAAACATTGTTTTAAAACCACAAACATGTAAAACTAAAGGGCACACCTTCTCCATCTACTATCTTACAATGTGCACCAAGTAGCCCAGATGTTCAGAACTGCCCAAGTGCCCCAAGGTCACACAGAGAATTAGTGAAAGAGGCTGTCATAGATAACAATATTTATACTCTAGACCAATGCATGTTCCACTTTTTTACCATAAGAAATACGTATACCTATGAACAGAACCCAAGTCTCCACCTCTTGTTAACCCACATTCCCCACTGATATGACACATGGAAAGAAATGATTTATGTGGTAAAATTATGCAACTTTGGAATCCTTAGGAAGAGCTATGTTGACTGAGTGGTGTGACAAGAACCAGGTAGAGGAGACAGAGAACACCCAGAGAGGCAGAAAGAAAGTGTGTGAAGGAACAGGGGAGTGTGGAGCTCGGAGAAGAGGGGGAGAATAAATACAGTGTAGGAAATAGGAATTCTTCCTGATCTCCCCCATCCTCCATGTCTCAGCTTGGAGTCTTTGTTTTGCTACTTAAAATCCATTTGGAAAGATAAGCATAAAGGACAAAATTATTTTTAAAAAATCTTGTGAATGATACTGACATCATATTTATAATCTGATAATTCAGTGACATTAGAGTTACCTGTGTGGCTGTCAGTTAGCTTCACAGTTTTCTCCAGCGTCTGTTTGGTTTTAGTCATTTACTCATTCACTCATTCAGCCAGTCAATTGTTTATTGAGCACCTACTATGTGGCAGGCATTTTCTAAGGCACTGGAGTTGGCAGCGGGTATGTACTAACATACAGCAATAAAAATCACGTTTGGCCCTAATTCCAGGCAAATTTTCAATTTCATAGTGTAGCTAAGATTCTAAGACAGGTAAAACCTACATTTTAATAAAATTACCCTCCATGCCATGGCTGGCATGTGATGAGCATATTTACTGACTATGTAGGAGGGAAATGGCCCATCTCGTGCACACAGCTTCCACTCGTCTCTGGCAAGCTTCTAATCCATGTTTAAAGGCAGTGGAGACGAAATGAAATTACAAGACTAAAAAAGGAAAAATGCAATAAATAAATAAATAAATAAAACTTTTAATTGGCTGCCTCTGATCTCCCTGCTTCGATTGTATCACCAGGTTGGCAGCTTGTCACTTGTGGTTGCTAGGCAACCATGTGCAGTAAGGTGAAGGTGTCTGCGGCGTTTTCCGTCTTGTGATGTGAGTCTCCCGGTATCTGAGGCTGCAGTCTGGTTTGACCTTAGCCTGGGCAGCGGTCTGGGATGACCTTTGTGGCCAGCCCCATAAATAAGCCTCTGACCTACTGTTCAAAGCTGCCTCCTGGGTGAGTTGCTGATAAGACTTCATCCCTTACTCAACAACATTCCACTCTGGCTGTGAATTTGCTGCAAAGACTCCAATGGTCGATCCAAGACAAGTCTTCCAAGGTCCTCAGGTACATCAGCCGACCAAGTGTGAAAGTGGAAACAGGAGAAGCAGGAGGCTGGAATTCTTTTCCGTGTGCTGCAAGTGGTGGGAGTCCTACTCAGACCATCTTTGATACTCTTGTTCCTGAAGCCCACAGAGCCTGAGCTTTGTGGACAGACAGAACCCAGAATCCGGTCTGTTACACATAAGCTCTGTAACTTAGGACATGGCACATTGCTCAGTGCCCTCGTGCCTGTTTCTCTACTTCTAAGGTGGAGAAAATACTGCTTCTATGCCAGGGTCATGATGAGCATTTCCTGAGCCAATACATCAAAAAAGTTCAGTGCGATGCCAAGTGTATAGTTAGTGTTCAGGTTTTAGCAACAGTGGTCTACAGGCTTCCACAAAGAACTTTGAGGTGTTCATAAAATCTTAGAGCTGGGACAGAAGTTAGTGATCTTTGAATCTCTTCATTCCTCCAGTAAGGAATCTGAGACTTAAAAAGAGTGCCAATGATGTGCCGGCAGCTATGTAGCTGGTACTGAAACTAGGGGCTCAATGGCCACCACAAAACTTTATCAGGGTGAGAAGGAAAGAGCCCTGTGTGTTAAACAAATCTTGCAGGCAAATGGGTACCAGTATTTCTATGGGTGTGGTACTCAGCAGCACTCAATGGGCATAGCTACCCAGGCAGGGTTATGATCCTGACAGAAAATATCCTGTTATTTCCCTGGTGGCTGATTGAATAACCTGTTGCCTTTAGAAGAAAATCCATCCTCCCTACAGTGGCATTCAAGACTTTCCTGGCTACTGGTCCCACTTTAATACCACTCCTCCCCTCAACCCACTGGTCCTCCTGCTGATCCTCAAAATGCCAGGAAGGCTGCTGCCTCAGGACTTTTGCACAAGACACGGCCTTTGCTTGGAAAACAGAGATCCACATGGCGCCATCCTTGGTTGTCTTCAGGTCATTGCCTGAAGAATGTGATACCCTCATTGAGGCCTTTCTTGATTCCCGTTTGATACTGCAGGTCCCTCCCTCAAGCACCCTCTATTCCCTCCTTCCCTGCTTGTTACGACTTGTTACCACCTGACACATTACCTGTATGTGTGTATTTGTTTGTTTGTTGCCTGTGTCCTACCTGCCACCTCACCCTACCCCCTGCACTGCCCTGTTAGCTCCATAGGTGCACCAATTTTTGCCTTTGGTTCATTGCTATATGCCCATAGTAGGTGCTCAATAGATATCCTTTGACTAAATGATACCTCTGCCCTTCTATATGTGGGGTTTCCTCTGCTCTTTCCCTCCCCACTTGGGCCACCCGTCCTGTGGCAGCAGCAAGCATCAGCTGCTTTTGAAAACAAGTCCTCACCACTTCTGACTGGAGTGTGGGCCTTGTCATGTGGTTCCACAGAGCCCTACTCTTCTTCCTGCACAGCTGCCACCAAATGTATCATGGTTATTTGTTTACCTTGCACCCCGACAGAAGTGTGGCTAGTTCTACAATTGGAGAGGCAATGAAATAACAGGCGGGTCTTCTTCAGCCAGCCCCTTTGCATGGTTTTCAGAAACCAAGCTCCCTGCACCCCTCCAATCCCAAAGCTTCAGACTGTCTTCTTCTCTGGACTGAACCCCTTAAGGGGAAGACCTACATGTAATGTTTATATACCCAGGATATAGCAATGTTCCTGGCACAGTTTAAGTGTACAGAACTGTCACTCAAATGGTAGAAGTCAACACAGCCATGAATTGGTCTATTTGGTCTGTCAGGGTTTCTCAACTGTGGCACTCCTACCATTGGAACAGGATAATTCTTTGGGGGAGAGGTTGTCCTGTGCATTCTAGAATGTTTAGGAGCATCCCTGGCCTCTACCTATGTGCCAATAGCACACACTCCAGCTGTGACAACCAGGCAGCAAACATCATCAAATGTACCCTGGGAGGCAACCTTGCCCTTGATGGAGAACCACTGGTCTAAGAGTTTACTCTGAATTAATTCAATAATAATGTATTGAGGAGGTACTGATATTAAATTATATTACAGGTAAGCAAAGTAAGACTCAGAGAGACTACAAAATTCACTCAAAGTCACAATACAGAGAGATCTGATGAGGATCATGGGGAAGTAGGAGGGGCTGTAGGAAGAGTTTGCGGAGGCAATGGAAAGCAGTCTAGGATGGGATTGGCTGAGAAGGTGATGCCTCCAGAGCCAATGGGAATTAAAAGAGGGTGGGCTCATTGGCTCATGAGCTTTTCTGGCTCCTGAGCTGGCTCTGTCTCAGGCTCTGTCTCTCAGCCTCTTCGCCCTCGAGGCTGCCTGGATAATGTGCTGTACCTGCCTGTGTTTTGCATGGGAAGGAACTCTGGGCACAGCCTACGATCAGGATGGACTGGCAGAAAGTGGCAGATTTATGCTTTGGGTGTCTAGAGGGAACAGGCTCTGAGGCAGAAACCTGCCATTCTTCCAGAATGTGTAGCTTTTGTGTATTATGTTGTTTCAGTTTGTAAACCAACCCATAGAAACTAATGGAGGAAAGACAGGAGAACCCAGGTGTTGGAGTTTAGCCTTAATTGACAGGCTTAAGTAATTAAAGCTGTGACTTGATAGGCTTAAGTGACTGCTTCTGAATAAAGACTCCTTTCCTTTGTCACCAAAGGTTTGCCACTGGAATTCTGTCTAGAAGGTGGCAGTGGGCAGCAGGACCTGTTCAATAATAGTCACACAGCTAGGAATTAGCAGAATTAGGATGTAAACTAAACTAAAATAGTCTGGCTCCCAAGCCTAGACAATTAACTATAAGTTAAGGTTTAAAGGGAGGGCGATTGAAAATGGGAAAGGAGAAATAGGGCTAATATGTATTATATATTATATTCAGACACTATTCTAAACCCATATATAGATTACTTCATTTAAATCTGTCTAGCCTTTGACACAGTCACCATTATTTGTGACATTGTACAAAGAAGGAAACGGAGGCACGGAAAGTACCCAGTTCTCTGGAGGCAAAGCAACCAGAATTCACACCCAGGCAGTCTGACAGGAAAGCTCATGGAGGAGGTGGGGGAGGGAGAGTTCCTACTCTGCTCCAACTCTGCAAAGTCATGCTGCCCTTCACCCAGCTCTCCCTGCCAGATGAGCCTTGGCACAGCCCCCAGGCTCCCTTTAAAAGAGTTTCACTGCTGCTCGCACTCAATGTGCCTGGCTCTCAGGGCACCAAGCCCCGAGGGTCTCAGAGTGTGCATTGCTGTTCCAAAGCAGTCTTGTACACCATGCCAACTGTGTGGGGGAGAGTGCCAGAGGCTGGGACCTCCAAACTGGGGGCAGCCTTTGATGCCAACCAAACCAGGCTTAACAGAAAAGCATGAGGAGAACCTGTAGGGAGATCTCAGTATTTTCAGAATGTTATGAGCATCTCCTCTTACAAGAGAAAAATGAAGAAGCACGACACCCACCTCCTCCAATTCTCTTCTTTTTGGTAGCTACCAAAGACTCTTAGTTCATATCCTAAATCTGCTAACTTCTAACTGTGTGATTGTCACCAAACAGCAAGTCGGGGTCCTGCTGCCCACTGCCACCCTCTACACAAAATTCCAGAGGCACAGGTTTGGTGATAAAGAATGTGTTTCAGAGGCATCTCCTGCTGTGATTGCCCCAGTGCTTAAAATAATGACCAGATTATTTTGCCACAGCCATTTCATCCAATGAGCCCCACACGTGGTTGTTGAGAAATTGCAAGGTCTTGCAAGAACTATCTCCTCTGATCCTGGGCATTCTTAGCCAGGCTGAGTCAGAGAAAATAAGATCCCCTTTCATTGTCAGAGATGACAGTTTTGCAGCCTCTTCTCCAACCAGGGTTATCCTAAGGTGGCAGAGAAGAATCCCTCTTTTTTTAGTATTTTTCTTTGTTTTCTTTCTTTCTTTCTTTGTTATTATTTAGTTTTTATTCATTATTTTTTAGAGAGAAGGGTAGGGAGGGAGGAAGAAAGGGAGAGAAACATCAATGTATGGTTGCCTTTCACCTGCCTCCAGCCATGGACCTGGCTGGAGACCTGGCCTGCAACCTGATTATGTGCCCTGGCTGGGGAATTGAACCAGAGACCTTTGGGTTTGTAGGCTGGTGCCTTATCCATTGTGCAACCAGCCAGGGCTAAGAATCACTTTTAAGGAGTGATAATTGATCACTTGTGTACCCAGACCTAACTGCCCACTATACCCACAGGAGGGGGAGGCGGCACTGTGTGTGCAAAGGTGCACACGTGACTGTTTTTGTGATGCTCCTAAGCAATTCCTTGGGCTTCACCAAGGTGCAGGGAAAAAGATTATATAGTAGATAGGGCACAATCTTTTTCCTTAAAAGCCCAGTTTCATAAGTACATGGGAATAGTGAAGAAGGATGAGGGAACGTTTGCATGTTCAGATGTTGAAATGGATGCTAAAGATATAATAATTATGATGGTAAATAAGTATGTTCAAGATTTGGCAAAAGGGTCCATGAATCAAAATATAGCTCTAAAACAAATACCATGCTGCATCTCTCTTGTTCATTCACTGTCCCTCCTTCTTTCTTGTACACACATGCACATGTGTGCACACATATACACACATATGATAAACCTGGCATTGCTAAACAGTAGGGAGAGGGAGGTTTACCAATCAGTATGTACACAGAAAAATAGAAAGCACTTGAGGTGTTTCAAACAGAGGGATTTAATACAGGGAGTTGATTACACATATGTGCATACAATGCCCAGAAGGACAAAGGAGATTAAGCCATGTTGCCACAGATGAACACTACCTTGTTTGCTGCTGCAAGTTATAACAGGGAAGGTGGTATTACCAGGAACCCAGGAGCCTGCATTCCTGCTGATAATGTTGCCACAAGCAGAAAGTTTTTACATTTTTCTCACCTGTCAACCCCACGTGATTGCCTCCCATTGGCAGACACTAACACCAGCTGGCAAGAACCTTTGAGAAATGTAGTTTTCAGGCTCCCAATGGTGGTGGTCTAGAGAATACACAAGGACAGCTATGGATGCTGAGAGTCAATAGATAATACCTGGCAGTTATTTGATAATGTTTTACAAAGCAATTGGTTAGAAATTGAATAAAACCAAACATTTTCACTTCATGCTATATAGCAAAACAAATTCCAAATGCTCCATTAGAACTCAAAGACAGAAAAGAAAAAAGAAAAAAAAAAAGAGCATCATGAGAAAAAATTCCACCCTTAAAGGTGGATATTTTAAGGTGGATATCTAGATATTGAAGATATGAAGAAGTCACAAAAGAAAAAATCATCTATTAGAATAAAAGTCATTTCAATTTTCAGAGAGGTGCTACGTAAAGTTAGGAACCAAGTAACCTGGAAGGTGTATTTACAACATATATAAAAATGAATTGAAAACCTAAAATATTACCAAGTAGAGGTGAAGCTGTACATATCCAGCAACTCAACAATTGCACTAGAGAATCATGCACACAATGAATAAACATTAGCATGTTTATTAGAATAAACATTAACGTGGATGAATACCAATTTTGGGGTGAAATAAGCCACAGAAGTATTTTTTTGATCATTATTCCATTTATATAAAGTTCAAAACTAGATAAAACAAATGGTTTTTAGAGAAGCATCAATGGATGGTAAAACTAGAAGGAAAATCAAATAATTATCCCAAATGTCAGAATTATGGCTACCTCAGAAGAATGAAACAAAATACATATAGAGGAACACCCAGGAAAATTTTAAGGTGCAGAAATACTCTATTTCATAAACTAGGTGGTGCATAAATTAGTGTTTATTTCATTATTAAATGGTGATTTAAATTATAAATACACATACTTTTGATATATGTCATTATAAGATAGAAAAATAAATTCAGACATAAAGAAAAATTCAAAAATAAAATGATATGAATAAATATTCAACAACATTTTGGACCAAAGATTGCAAATTTAAATAATGAGATAAAAAATTTTAACAATACATTTAACAAAGACTAACCACACACAAGAATAAATTCAAAATGGATAAAAGACTTAAATGTTAGACCCAACAGCATAAAAATTGTAGAAGAAAACATAGGCAGCAAAATCTTGGACATTGCTCATAGCAAGAAGTTATCGGATATATTTCCCCAGGCAAGGGACACAAAAGGAAATATAAACAAATGGGACTGTATCAAACTAAAAAGTTTTTGCACAGCAACGGAACCATCAACAAAATAGAAAGACAACCCACAGAATGGAAGAACATATTCACCAATACATCTGATAAGGGGTTAATATCCAAACTTTACAAAGAACTTACAAAACTCAACACCTGAAACAAACAAAATTTTAAAATGGACAAAGAACCTGAATAGACAATGCTCTAAAGAGGAAATATAGATTGCCAACAGACATATGAAAAGATGCTCAATGTCACTAATTATCAGAGAAATGCAAATTAAAACCACAATGATATATCATCTCACACTTGTCAGAATGGCTATTATCAATAAATCAACAAACAAGTGCTGGCCAGGATGTAGAGAAGGGGGAACCCTTTTGCATTACTGGTGGGAATGCAAACTGGTGCAGACTCTGTGGAAAGCACTATGGAGATACCTCAAAAAATTGAGGTATTAATGGAAGCAGCCCAAGTATTCATCAGTGGATAAATGAATACAACAACTATAGGATATTTACACAATAGACTACTACTCAGTTGTGAAAAAGAAGAAAGTTTTATCCTTCACAACAGTATGGATAGACCTGGAGAACATTATGCTAAGTGAAATAAGCCAGTCAGAGAAAAACAAATACCATATGATTTCACTCTATGTGGAATCTAATGAGTAAACTGTACTAATAAGAAAAATGGGGACAGACTCAGAGATGGACAGCAGAGTGACACTGGGTGGGGAGGTGAAGGGGAGGAGGGATTGAGCAAGAAGGAAAAAGGACTCATGGACATGGCAACAGCATGGTGATTGCTTAGGGGAAGGGGATGTGAGGGGACTACATGGTAATGGAAAAAATACAATAAAGGTTAAATTTAAAAAAACGCAAATATTCTAAACCTCATAACTCTCATAATTAGCATGGGTATAAGTAAAAATCTCATTCTCTTGGTGGGAATAACCTTGATTAAAATTTTCTGGAAAGCAATTTGGCAATGTATATCATGAGCGTTTTTTTTGTTTGTTTGTTTATTCTATTACAGTTGTTCAAATTTTCCCCCTTTGTCCTCTGTCCAGTTCCCTCCACCCCCACTCCCAAAGTCCATCCCACCCCATTGTCCATGTCCATGGATCATTCATACATGGTCTTTGACTAATCCCTTCCCCTTTTTTCCATCTTTCCTTCCCCACCCCCCTTCATCTGGCAGCTGGCAGTCTGTTACGTTTTCATGCCTCTGGTTCTGTTTTGCTTATTAGTTTGTTTTGTTCATTAGATTCCTCTTATTACTGAGATCAGCTGGAACTGGAGAGTATTATGCTAAGTGAAATAAGCCAGTCAGTGAAAGACAAATACCATATAATCTCACTTATAAGAGGAATCTATCATGAGCCTTTAAAACTATGCCTTAGGGAGACAACTAGAAACTTGGATAAATACTGTGTTTGAAATTGTGGTCATCTTAGCATTTTTATAATAGTGGAAAATTAAGAAACAGTATGAAAGTAAGTAAATCTTGACAGATAAACAAAATGGAGAATAGCACAGCATTTAACGATCATTACCAAGAGGTTGCCATTATCATAGGAAAATGCTTATGCCATATTATTCAGTTGGAAAAGCAAACTACAAAACTTTACAGCCAGTGTGATTTCATCTGTTTTTAAAAAGCAAGTTTAAGGAAGGAAACAAAACATTGACAGCAGTTGTACCTTGGTGTCAAGATTATAGCTACTTGTTTTTCGTCATTCCTATGTGTTTTCCAATTTTGTAAACTAAGCAGTAATTAATTTTGTGATAGGATGTGAAGGGTGGTGGGCTTTAATAAAAAAAAAAAAAAAAGTACAGTTTGGCTCATATTTTCTTCCTGCTCTGCCATGTTACATTGCACCACAACTTTTGTTTGGCGTTATTCCAAGAACATTCTCTCGTGGCAAGGACATGGAGGTTAGGTCACTTCCAATTACCATTCTTCATTTCTGCTGTGACTTACGATGTGATGAAGGAAAGGGAACTAGCATTTATTGAGTGTTGTCTTGGGCATCAATTTATTCTTACATGTTATACCTGTGAGATAGGAAATACTATCCTCACTTCAATTTTGAAGAAAGTGAAACCCAGTGGGTTGAAGGCACTTGGCAGAGAGCACACAGCTAGTAAGTGACAAGGAGGTACATCTGATTCCTGAATTGTTTTTCTAAATCCCCTTCCTTCCCATATGATGAACCACATGTTCAAGTGTCCTGTCACCACCTTAAGCACTCTGCCTGGGAATCAATCTGCCTGAGCTGAGGTGGTGACTCATCTTTCTGGCTATGGGACAGTGATTTAGTTTTCTTTAACTTCTCCATGCCTCAGTTTTCTCATCAGTAAAATGTGAATAATAATAGTGCTTTTCTCATAAGGTTGGCTTTGAGGAATAAACAATATGATGCACGAAAAGTGCTTAGGACAGTTCCTGGTGTTCAATAAAAGTTAGTCAAGCCAATCATCTTTAATGGGGACTGAGCAAATACTGGGGACTGCTTTGAGTTCATCTACACTCTTCCTCACCCAATGCCTCCACCTTTGAATGCCATCAGAGATATCTGGTCAAAGACATGTTTTCACAGATGGGGACACTGAGGACCACAGTCATGAAGTGAGTAATCCAGAACCTCCAGTGGTATGTGATTGAGGGTGTTACAGTTAGCCCCATATCTTTTCCAATATTGTGTACAGCTTTTCCTTGAAGCCTGCTGCCTAAAACAAACAGCAGGGGTGGCCAGTCTATGCCTTAGAAAAAAACAGTCATTTCTTCATGCACACCCTATTTTTCAGATACATGCTAACACCATTTGATCTCTCAAATTCATGAGAGACGGGCAAGGCAGGTACTGTGAATGAGGAAGTGACCTTGGAGAATTTAGGGTGGGTCTCCTTGGTTCATAGCAGAATTGGGGCATGACCCCCAGAGCTCTTTATCCAACACTATAGTGCCTTGAAGAGCTTTGTGTCTTTGCTGTGTTAGATAACCAACCCCAGGATTGTGCCTCTTATAGAAAAGAAATTGGACTGGTGGATGTTCTCACCCTGTGTTCTCTTAAATCCCAAACTGCAGGCTATTATCCACCAGCATCTGAGGGTCGGGGAAGTAGCTTCATCCAGCTCTTCACTAGTGGGCCAGATCCACTAAGTCTCTCTTTCAGTACCTAGGTTACCAGGATTATCAGCTGTGACAGGCTTGGCCAGTGGGACATAAATATTGCCACTCTTCTTTCCAACCCATCCCCTGCTTCCTGGGTTAAAATACCTCTTCACCTATGCATGATATTAACCTGTGGTGCTTTGGGAAACGTGGCAGCAAGTAGAACTCCCAAGAACTATTGCTGTTTGAAAAGACTTTTTCCATAAAATAAAAACAACAAAGAATGAGAAAAAAAAAGCCCTCTTGGTGGGGGTGTAAAATGGTACAGCCTCTTTGCAAAAACATCAGGCAGTATTTCCTAAGGCTAAACATTTACCTACCCTATGATATGGCAAATCCACTACTAGGTATATGCCCAAGAAAAAGGTGCTATGTCCATGAAAAGACAGATTCAAAGGCTCATAATACCTTTATCAATAATAGGCAAAACTACAAACCTAAATGTTCCTTGATTGGAAAATGGATAAATCAATTATGGCAATATTCACTTGATAGAATTTTATATGGCAATGAGAAATGAAATACCACTACATGCAATGCTATAAATAAATCTCACAAATACGATGGCAAGACATACACTAAAGCAAGCATGTAATAATTTCAATTACATGAAGTTCAAGAACAGGCAAAACTATCTCTGGTAACAGAAGTTGTACAGTGTTTATTACTCCACTGAGGAGGAGGCATAAGGAAACTTCTAGGGTGACAGAAGTGTTCTGATCTTGACTCTGAGTGGTTTACACATAAGAAATGTGTGCTGTATTCTATGTATGTTATAACTCAATAAAATACTTAGAACAAATCCCATCTGCTGGATTACTAAGGATTTATTCACTATAAATTCAGAATAATCCCTACACAAAAGCCCATAAACTAAGGTTACCTAGTAAATCAACCAGTGGATACTGCATATCTAGTTGGTTCTTCTTTCTCAAAGACCTAATCCCCAGCCTTGGATAAATCTCTCCTCTGAGTTGCCACTGGCATTGTACCTGGTGTTCTGCATGTGGTAATCAGACCACATGCCCCAAGGGCAGGAACTATGTATCATTCATCTCCTTACCCCACTAGATAGTGAAGTACCTGGCTTAGCTTAGAGTAGATGCTCAGTAACTATCGATTGGCAATAGGAGTAAGCAAATGGAAGAATGAATATGTCACACACACGAATATGAGCTATGATCACAGTCTACAGAGCACTGGATGCTAAACACAGAAGAAAGCCTAGAGGTCAAATGTCAACAGGCTACTCATTAGCTAGCTGTGTGTGACTAGAGGTAAATTACAAAACTTGTCAGAGCTTTCTCCCTTGTACAGATAGGGCTGACGGCTACCTTAAAAGGAGTGGGGAGGATTAGATGCTCTAAGATATTCATAATGCCTGGCTCAAGACAGGATCCTGGTAATATTTGTTTCTCTTCCTTTCCTCACTCCCCTTCCCCAGAGCCACAGATGGGAAAATTTTAATAAGAGAAACAGCCTTCCAGCATTTCTTCTTCTCCCTCTGCTTAAGAAACTACTGAAGAGTGAGGCTGCCTGTGAAGGATGCATTTTATTTACCGGATACATCAATAGCCTGTGTTCCTAATGAAATGCTTCATTAAAAGATAAGGTCAACATATTCAGAACTCAAGCCCACACTGCATCCCAATGTAATCTGCTGTTCTCCTAGCATTGCAGGTGTCCTGCAAGTCTGCCTCTGAAACGTGGGCTCAGATTTCTCCCTTCCTCCCACACGTCCCTCTAAGCCTGCATAAACATATTGGGTACCTGGAAGATCAGGAGCAATGCCTCACAAAATGCCAGCACCGTGGAGTGGCGGAGACACCACAAAGAAAAAGCCCTGCAATGCTCTTTGCAGGTAGAAAGTGTAATTTCCTGCAAGGCTCAGTCCAAGCCTTGCAATGTTTGTCTCCCCTCCACTTACGTATTTATGAGAGCAGCTAGCCCTTAGGCAATCATGCTGAAATCTGGTGTGTGTGGATTTTTATGAAGTTTGCTGTCCTTGGTGCTGAATAAGTCTCCAGGTGCTAAGGGTTTCTGGGTCACTTTCATATTCCCATTACTGACATAGTCTGGGAAATATGACAAGACAGGATACTAATATATATATTTAACACTATTTTAGCAAATATTCTATGTGAAATATTTAGAAGACACATAGAATTAAAATAACAAAATGGCTAATATTTACTGAAAGGATGCTACTTTCCAAGCATTGTTATTTATCTCATGAGGTATGTACATTTTCATTATTTTTTTAAATTAATTTACTGTTATTACATTTGTTATTACATTTGTTCCATCCCCTCCTCATTGTTCTCCCTTGCCCCACCCACTCATTCACTCTCCCACAGTCAATCCCCACATGTTGTCCATGTCCATGGGTCATTTATACTAGTTCCTTAAGTTCTTCATTTTCACTATTCCATTGTTTTTGTTTGTTTGTTTGTTTGTTTGTTTTTTGATGAGGAGAACTGAGCCACAACAATACCATTAGCCTGACCTTCCAGTGACAACCACACTGACGAAGGAAGAAGAGCTGGGATCCTACCAAGGCCAGTCCTTCAACCTGGCTCTGGATTCTATCTCCTCTCATTTTCTTAGTTATCTCATCATGGGTCTTGGAATTATTGCTCCTTCTCCTACACCATCAGTTTTTCTCTTTCTACTTCACCGTTTCCACTGGCCTACCAACATGTCCCAGTATTTGTAATGTTACAGAAAAGAAACAAAAATCCTTGACCATGAAATGGCTCTAAACATTTCCTCATTCCTTTCCTCCTTTTCAGACAGAAACTCCGTGAAAAAGCATCTTTATTTCTTTACCTCCCATTTTGCATTCTTCTTTCAAGACCACTCATTCAACAATGGCCATCATATTGAAAAATTCCACGGTGGTTTCTCTGAGCTCATTTTATCTTTCAGCAACATGTGACATAGATAACCACTCCTTTCTCAAAATGCCTTCCCCACCCCCTTTCAATTATTGTGTCACCACACAAACCCTAGTTTTCCTCCTAAATCCACAGCCCAGATTCCCAGTCTCTTTTCCTGTATCTTCTTGTTTTGCTCAGTTTAAAATATTAAGTGTCACAGGGCTTAGTCCTGGGAAGCCTTCACTTTTCCACCTACACTCCGCAGCCAATAAATAATCTCATCCAACCTCAGGGCTTTAAAAACCATCTATATGCATATGTCTCCAAAGTTTATATCTCTGGGTACAATTGTCTACCTTCATCTTCAGATTCCTACTTGCAATGGCCCACCTAATCTCTACTTTGATGTCATATATCATCATGAACTTAACAGGGTTTAAAAGAACTTCTGGTTTTTGCTCCAAAATGAGTTCCCATGCCAGTCATCCCAATTCAGGAATTATCACAGCCACCCAATTTATCAAGACAAAATCCTCGGAACCATCTTTGATTTCTCCTCACAGCTCACAAAAACTCCCAATCAAATACTCGTATTTTAGGCTTAGCTTACAAACACATCACAATTCTATCAACTTCTCTCCACCTCCAGTGCCACTGCTCTAGCATCTCTATTACATCTTTCCTGGATTGCTGCAAAGTCCATTTGCTATTATAATTTTGTCTGAATAGATGGTACACATGGTCAAATATGAAACCATATCAAAACATGTACAGCCCTGTCTTCCTTTGGCCCATCTCCACCCCTACCTTTCAAAGGTAACCAAATTTTAGGTCACTGAGGTGTGTTCTCACACAGTTTCTTTATCCTAATGTAAAAGAGATATTCCCCGCCCCCTTGTTTTTGTACAGATGCTAGCACATGATGCATTCTGTTCTCCTTTCACTTTCCCACCAAGCCTGCTGATCTTTCCATACACTTAAGAGACAGCTTCCTCATTCTTTATTTAATTGCTTAGTATTCCATTATATGATGGCAAGAGAATTTATTTAACTAGTACCTATGCTTTGGAAACTGGGTTAGTTCTGGGCTTTTGCTCAAACAATACTGCAATAATCTTGTATAGGGTATTTTCAGACATGCAGTTGTATTCATGCAATCAGTTATCAGAAGTAGGTTTGCCAAATCACAGGAAATCTGCACAAGCCACCTAACTGATTTCTCTGTTTTCTCTCTTGACCCCTACATTATATTTCCAAAAGCATCTACGGGAGTATTGTAAAAATGTAAATCATATTTGGTTACTCCCCAGCTCCAAGCCCTCCGATGGCTTTCCATTACATGTATTTGAAATGTATTGTCTGAATACTTTGGCCTCCAAGATCTGCTTGATTTGGACTGTGCCTACTCAGACCTACTCAGTAGGCTCCAGCAATTCTTTTGTATATTTCTAGAATGTAACAAATTCTCCTGTCCCTGGTACTTGTTAATCACTCTGGTTGGCACACTCTTTAACCAGATGGTCATATTTCTCACTCCATATCTTTAGACCAGCTTAAATATCACCTCCTGAGAGAAGCTTCCATGAACCTTGATCTGAAGCCCTCCACCTGCCCCTGCCTGCTGACACCTCTCCAGTGAACTATTGTATTTTATTTTGTTTATCATTCTTATCACTGCCAGATGGTGCCTTGATTTTTTTTTTTACCTATGTCTACAATAAAGTGTAAGCTTCATGAGGGCAGGGATGTGTCTGATTCATTACTGTATCCTCTGATTCTAGAATAGTACCTGAAAAAAGTAGTGCCTGACAACAAATGTCAGTTTAATGACATTAATATCCCAGTGTAGCAACTTTTAGCATCTTTTCCAAAATAAACATTTTACATAGTTGAGATGATATTATGCATTTGCCTTTATAGTTTGGTATTGTCATCTAACACTGTATTTAAATATTTCTACAGAAAATTACAAATTCTTTGCAAACCTCCTTTTTATGAATTTGTGGTAATTTATCATAGAGAATGCAATTGTTTCAACCATTTATTTGTTAGATAGTTAAGTTTTTTCACGTTTTCTGTAATTGAATTATCATGGCAATATATATATTTAAGCATATTTATTCATAATTTTAAGCATTTCCTAAAATTGAATTTACTGTTAAAAGGGTAAGGTAATTTTAAGCCATCAGGTATTTTTATGAAATAGCTTTTCAAAAAGATTACAATAATATATTCACCTCCCAGGAGTAAATCACCCCATCCTTAGCAGCTTTCATAGTTTTAAGTACTTATTAATTTTATAAACTAAATTGTTGTCTGTTAACTAGTAACATTGAATATTTTTATAGGGCATCTTTTACTGATTAATAAAAACATTACTGGCCCTGGCTGGTGGCACAGTGGATAAGGCACTGGCTTGCACACTCAAAAGTCACTGGTTCAATTCCCCAGCCAGCGCACATAACCAGGTTGCAAACCAGGTCTCCAGCCAGGTCCGTAGCTGTAGGCAGGTAAAAGGCAATATTACATTGATGTCTCTCTCCCTCTCTGCCTCTCTCCCTTCCCCTCTCTCTAGAAATAATAAATAAAATCTTTTAAAAATAAAAATAAAAACATTATATGTATGTTCATTTCCACAGGCTTAGAAGGAGTTTGTCTATATTCAAGTTCAAATCACCAAATTATCTACTGTGAATCTTCTGCAATGGAAAAAAATATTAAACAACCTTGTGGGATTACCCTGTAAGTACTGCTTGCTTTTCACCTACTTTGGGAAAAGATGAACCTCGATTACAGTGCAATTTCCAGGAAATGCATTACACTCCCTTTGTTTTTCTTGTAAGATGTGATTTCCAGCATCATCTATGTCTTCCAAAAGTGAGGCATTTTAAATCATTGATGGATATTTTGAAAGATCCCCAATGAATCTTCTATGTAGGAGGCCTCTGTCTTGCATTTTCTTGGACCATGCTTCTGTCCAAAACCTACTATTAATTTTGATAATTTAATTTTACCCCTCCCCTAGGAAGGGAATCCAGGCATGTGTAGCAGCAAAATAACATAATGCAGCATCTCTATTCTATAGCTTAAACTAACCTTTAAAGTCACCTTAAAACTTTCAATAACTGTCTTTCCAAACTAGGCATTTTACCCAATGATATCAAATTAGCATGTTATAAGGGATGCTTCACAAATAGCTTACATTGATTCACAGATGACTTTAAAATTTCAGCAAGCCAAGAATCCCACATTATTGATTCATGCTAACAAAATGATGAAACACAGCCAATCTTTACAATACAAGCTGGGCAGAATGGCATTTACACATGCAGACAGAAACCAATTGGACACAATTCTTTAAGGATTAAACTTATGGCTGCAATTAGATGTGAAAAGGTAAGAACTGAGACCTAGTCACCAGCGTCCAGGTCTAATTTGACCTCGTTCTGCTGACCAGCGAGCTGAATGGAGTTTCCCATGACTACCCAGGTCAATTAAATTGGTTTGTAAAGTATAGTGCATTGCCGCTTCAGCTTGCCTCTTGGACTTTTAATTAGAACTGCTCAGAAGGAGGCCATGCTTAGGACAGTCACAGCTGAAGGCTATCACTACAGGATCTCCAATGAGCCCAAAAAGGGCTTGATGGAACAGAATCCTCTCCCATCTGATTCGAGAGTAGAATTAAACCCCATGAATGTGAAACCTGAGGAACTCTAGAAATCTGACTTTTAAAAAATGTGTTTAGTATTTTTTTTTGTTTTGATTTGTTTTTAAGAAATCCTCAGGCCTGACTCCCAGCTCCCAGTTCTAGGGAACAACTATGTCCGCTATTTCTGAGTGGTTTCAAGGTTAGCCTGATAAACATCGCCCAAAGAACAGACAATCAAGTTGATAACCTTCAAGATAACTCTGATGGTCTTAAAATTCATAATGACTCTGCTTATCAGCAAAGCAGAACAGTGACAGAGTGAGAAGGGCTTTGCAGCCATGGAGTGTTTGGAAACCAATCCCTTCCTTGACCCTTACCGACACAGTAAGGGTTCAGTGAGTTGTTATTATGCCTTATTTTTCCTGTCCCACCTCTACCCAGTCGGGTTATTTTGAGATTCTAGTAGGATGACTTCTGGAAGCTCCTTTAAAGAATATAAAATACACAGTCCTAAAATACTGCGGTGCACACTGGATTACTTCTTGGCTCTCTCTTCTCCATCTTTTCAAAGCTTTCTATACCTTCCCTATTCGCCACAATGCACTTACATCTGGGCAAGTTGCAAGAATATACCCAAAGAAAAACTCTAAGAGAGCACATTTTTAGCAAAGTGCACTAACATTTCTGTAACGGTTAGGCTTCTTTCTGTTGCAAATGAGCCAAGAACAATCAGACAGGCAAACAAAACCCTTGAATTACCCTGGTAAACAGCGTTAAGTGTGGCCCACAGAAAACACAAGCCTCGCCCAAAGGGCATCAAACCCTCTAATGGACTCAAACCACACCTACCAGTTTTAAAATTCACAGCCGTTCAGTTCAATGCCATCAGGGCAGCACAGAGGAAATTCCCTACCTTTTGATGTCTGACCTTCATGGAGTCTCTCCCATCTCTTCTGCTGAGCTGTGGAATTTGGGACAACTACTCGAACCTCACCTGGCATCACTCGCCTCAGCTGTGAAATGAAGATAACAATGACCATAATAAGCGCAACTAAATACATGGCTCAAGTGATGTCATCACAATTCAGTTTCTTTCCACCTTTAAACCCTACCTTTTTCTGTGCAGGCTTTTTTCTTAGGATTCAGAGTGGCTCCCAGCTTCCCTGGCCTTCCTGCAAGTTAAAATCCAGGTGAAAAGAGGAAGCCTCCTACAAAGTCCTGCCGCGTCCTGATTGGCCTAGAGAACGTGGGTGCTGATTGAAACTCCTGTCCCACCTGGAATCGGGAGCCAGTACCTCCAAAGCTGCTTGGATGGAAAGACGGAAGTGCTGAAGCCCCAAACACCACCAAATGGTGGACAAACACGTGTGTCCGAGGCAATGGACAAGTGTTTGCCACATTATCCCAACTGGAAATCAATGATAAAATCCCCTATGCGAGTGATTCTTCTTATTTTTAAAATGTTTCAGTCATATATTTTGTCCTTTTTTATTGTTCTATTACAGTTGTCCCAATTTTCCCGTTATTCTCCCCTGACCCACCTCTCACCCCCTACCCCACTCAATGCCCACAGTCAGTCTCCATCCTGTCAGCCATGTCCATGGGTCATTTATAAATGTTCCTTGACAGATTAGAATTACCTGTACATATTAGAAAACATGAATGCCTTGGCTCCAAACCCCACAAAGGTTAAGTCAAACACCCTAAGGGGTAACTAAACATTGGCAATTTTTAAAGCACCTCAGATGATTATAATATTCAGCCAGAATTAAGAACTCCGTCTACATAGACTTGTAAAGATAGACACAGACCTTTAAACAAACTACATATCCAGATGGGGTGCTTGGGCAAGGGACTTTATTTTGAAAACTATTCTACAGAATCTAAATTAGAATTCCCATCTAAGAGGTTTTAAAGACTACAAATTTAGAAGAGACTAGGATTTATCCATGTCAGTATTTCTCCAGTAATTATAGACCTTCAGAGTTTTGAACTATCTGGGGTATTAATGAGTTGTAGCCTCTGCTCAAAATATAAAGCACCTCAGGCCCTGGCTGGTGGCACAGTGGATAAGGTGCTGGCCGGCGAACCCAAAGGTCACTGGTTCAATTCCCAACCAGGGCATATAACCAAGTTGCAAGCCAGGTCTCCAGCCAGGTCCATTGCTGGAGGCAGGTGAAAGGCAACCATACATTGATGTCTCTCACTCTCTCTCTCTGCTTTTCTCCGTTCTCCTCTCTCTAAAAATAATAAAATCTTTTAAAAAAAATATTAAGCACCTCAAGTGGATTCTGTTTTTCTTGAATATCTCTAATGATGGTGAACTCACAACTTTATAGAGGAAGAGAGCCCACTGGACTTTTTTCATAGCTCTGTCTTTTGAAACCTACATATTGTTTAGAATTCTGATCTAGAAGTCCTTCCAAATCACTCTAATCTCTCTTTCTTTTCAAATTTTTATTTTAGGGAGAGGGGAAGGTGGGGAGAAAGGGAGAGAAACATCAATGTGAGAAAGAAATATCAATGGGTTGCCTTCCTGTACACACCCTAAACAAGGATAGAACCCTCAACCCAGTCATGCGCTCTGATCAGGAATTGAACCAGTGACCTTGCAGTTTGTGGGATGAGGCCAAACCCACTGAGCCACACTGGCCAGGACTCTCACTCTCTCTATATGGCAAGCAGCTTTTCAACTATTCCCATAGTCTAGTTTTTTTAAAAATCTAACTTTCACATAAGAACATGCTGCAACTTTTACTGGGGCTACACATCTTTACATGCCCTCTAGGAGATTCGTGTGTCTCAAAATGTATTCTTGTTATTGGACATAATGCCCATAGCTACTTAGAGAGCTAGAGGTTGATCCAGGTTCACTTGTAACTACTTCATTACTATGCTGCCCATAGTGGGGGGCTGGGTGGGGTAGGGAGGCAGATTAGGGGAAAGTTAATACAACTGAGGAAATTGGAAAACAAAATGACAGCAGTGAATCCAAACAAATATGTTATGGAAATGTAAGTATATCTTGTAAACTCTCCAGTTAAAGGTCAGAAATTTAACTGAGATTGGGTCAAAAACTGAAATCCAAATCTCATGCTATTCACACAGGTCAGCATGTTCACACACAAAAACAAAATTACACATTTGGGCTAAATGCAAAAGAATAAGCAAAGAGTTGCCAGTTCATTGCAAACGGAAGTTAAGCTGTGGGCTTCAAAATAAATGTCAAACACTGTAGAAATCAAGTAAAATATCTTAAAATAGAACAAGCCTTCAGAATTTCATAAAACAGAATTATTATGTTTTACTGATAAACATGCAAACCACAAACTAAATCAAGTCATAAATGTTTACTTGTTAAAATCATTAAATATCTAGAGCTAAAAGTATTAGCAACACAAGAAACAGATGACAAATATATTGGTGCTATTAGATTTTAACAGTTTGTTAGATTAAGTCAACAAAAAAATCTAAGAATATAGGGTGGGGAAGGGGACAGAGGGAAGGAAAAAGGGGATGGATGTAATAAAACAAAATAAAATTAAATTTTAAAAAGACCTAAGAATATAAAGGATTTGTGTAATATAATTAATACTAATTAAATGAGTTTTAAATATTATATCGAGAAGATGAGGGAACTTTTTTCAAGAGATCAATTAATATAATTTCCAAAATGCATATACTATTAGGTTATACACACTCAAAACAACAAAGTCTAAGAGGTGGTAATTCAGGGCACATTCTAGGGGCAGACATAGAAGACACTAATTTAGAAGAGTATATAAAAAATACTATTATCTGGGCATATATAATAGAAAAATCTGTTTAAAATCTAAATGAACAAACAAACAAAGAACCAAACTAGAACCAAACTAGAAAAACCCAAGTCTCTCTCCTAAATAACATGCTGGTCAAAAAGAAAGTGAAAATATTGGTTATAGGTTATTTAGAAATTAATGAGCTGAGAAAAAACAGCATACAAAAATGTGATGGTATAAGGTTTTAGCCTGAAATTTTATTACTAAACAAAAAGGAATAAAAAAAATTAACTAAGACACGATAATGAGATTTTCTTCAAAGGCAGCAAATGAAAACTAAAAGAGTAAGGAAGAAATGAAGGGTAGACTTAAAAAAAAACCAGTACCTTAGGAAAGCAAATAAATAGACTATATAGTTAACATGAAATCTGAATGCTATTTTCTCTGTAAACACAAATACTCAAAAGTTGAAAATAGAATAATAGCTCATATTTATTGATCACCTAGTATGTGCCTGGCAGTGGTGAAGTATGCTATTAACAATACTATAAGAAGGATACTAGTTTATCCCCTTTATGTATACAAATGAAGACACTGAAGGAGCCAGAGGGAAACTAATGAGTACACAATCACCCAAGTGGCAAGCTGCCTGCTCCATGGTGTACTGTGTACTTCTTCTTCTTCTTTTTAAAGATTTTACTTATTATTGTTAGAGACAGGGGAAGGGAAAGAGGCAGAGAAGGAGAGGCACATCAATGTATGGTTGCCTTTCACCTGCCTCCAGCTATGGACCTGGCTGGAGACCTGGCTTGCAACTTGGTTATGTACCCTGGCTGGGAATCAAACCAGCGACCTTTGGGCTGGCACCTTATCCACTGTGCCACCAGCTAGGGCCTTCCATGGTGTATTTCTAACTAGTGCTTTATACAGCCTTCCAATACAAAGAGAAATAACAGCATACAAACCACAAATCAAAAATTTACAAGGTAATGCAATGAGTAATATATAACCATATTCTTGGTGCATTTGAAAACCTTAATACTGATGGTATCCTAGGAAAATATGAATCATAAAAATTGACTCCATTGAATCCTTAGATATCACTAACTTTGGGAAAATTCAATAAGGCATATAAAAATCATCTCTGAAGAAGGTACTAGGCTTAAATTACTCTAAATGCTAATTATTTCAACTTCCTAAAAAAAAAAGGTAACTCCCATGTTATGCAACCATTCAGGAAGAAATAAAAAGAAAATGTGTCCTTATTCCTTTAGTGAGAGTGGCATGGGTCCACTAGTAAGACCTAGTAACAACAGTCGAAGGAGAAATCTCCCATCCAATCTTAAGTATGGATATAGACAGAGCCTGCTAAATAAAATACTAGCAAACGTAATTCAGCTATGTTTTGGAAGAATAATTCATCATGATTGAAACTGGGAAAATCACCCATAGGTCCGGCTGCCTGACACCATGAAAGCCAAACTTGTGAGGCAGGTTCTGGTTGAGAAGGAAAGGGGTTGATTCAGGAGTCAACAACCTGAGCATATGGCAGGCTCATGGCTCCAAAGCCACCTTAGCACTTCAGGAATCCTGGGCTAGGTTGTGTAGGGGACCCGTGGGAAGAGCAGGGCTGAGGAATTTCTGGTGACGTGCAGTTTCTCAGCTCTGCTCTTGGGTGGTTTCATTATTATCTGCTGCATGTGTCATGATGTAGTTCCACTGCTCTGTCTCCAGTTTTACTGCTGACATTCCGGAGCAGGGCATGCAGACAGCATTTCTGCTGGCTCTGACATAAGTCTCTAATGCTTATCCAGTTCTTGTGGTCAGGGTCATTCCTTGGTCAGGCAGGAACTGCAACTGTTGAAAATTACTCATAAGAACACTTTAAATACAAGATTTGATCAAGGGAGGAGGTGGAAAAGTTCCCTACATGTAGGTAAGAATAGTCCATTCCAATAAGGCAAGTGACAGTCTGGTGTGTATCATCCTGACTTCACACCATCCTGGATTTACATCATCCTGGCTCCATGGTTGAAGGTCAGCAAATCTCCTGGAGCTGGGATTCCTAAGGGTCGGAGTCTATATCACTCTAAGTTAGTTCCTAGGGTTCTTCTACAATCATGCTCTTCATCTACAAGCTACATATGAGTCAGAGTCAGAACTTAGGGAAACAATGTCAAAAGAATGGTGGGGTGGGTTATAATTCCCCACTGTTAGATGACCAAGTGGATTTTATTCCAGGAAATCAAGGGTGATTTAATATTAGAAATCATTTAATATTCAGAAATCTATTAACATAATTTATCATATCAGTGGGTCAGAGGAGAAAGATCATGATCAAATACCAAAAGGGTTTTGACAAAATTAAATATTCATCTCCAAGTTATTAAAAAAGGCAGAGATCATCAAGTAGAGGAATATTTTCCTAACCTTGTAAAGAACAGCTCTCACATATTAATGGCCAGCACTTTACCAGACTACAGTACACCCAAAACATACCATTAAAGTTCTGGACAACACAAGGGTCCCTGGTTTTTGATAGTTTAGGTATTAAAGAAGACAAGTAGAAAAACAAAGTGCTAGTTTACAAATCAAAACCACGATGAGCTATCCCCTATCACCTATTAGGATGGTGATTATCAAAATGCAAAAGGTAACATGTGTTGGCATGGATGTGGAGAAACTGGAACTTTTGTGTACTGTTGGTGGGAATTAAAATGGCATAGCTGCTACAGAAAACAGTAGAGAGGTTCCTCAAAAAATTAAAATAGAATTACCGCATGACCCAGAAGTCCTATTTCTCAGAATATATCCAAAAGAATTGAAACCAGGATCTCAAAAAGCTATCTGCAATTCCATGATCATTGTAGCACTATTCGCAATGCGCAAGATGTAGACACAATCTAAATATCCACCAACGGATGAATGGTTCAAGAAAATGTGAAATATATATATATATATATATTATATATAATATTATGTATAATATATCCTTATACCCTTATTATAATGAATAATATACCCTTAATGTATATTATATATTATACATATATATATAAAGTGAAATATTATTCATCCTTACAAAGGGAAATCCTGCCATATACAATAACAGAGATGAACCTAGAGAGCATTATTTTAAATGAAACTAGCCAATTGTAGAAGGATAAATATAGCAGGATGCTTACTTACATGAGGAATCTAAAATAGACTCAAATGGAGAGAAGAATGGTGGCTTCCAGGGAACAGGGAGAGAAAGAAACAGGTAGTTGCACTCATGAAGTTTCAGTTTTGCAAGAGGAAGAAGTTTTAGAGATCGTTGTGCTGATAGCTAACAATACTGTCAATAATGTTTTGTACAATTAAAATGCTGTTACTAGATTAAATGTCATGTTAAAATCTCGCATTCTTACAATATATTTATATATAATACTTATGTGTAATATAATTTATATATACATTATACATTATTTTATAAGTATATATATTTATGATATATATTATATATAATTTCCTATTTGATAAAAGAATATTGAAATTATTGGGTGATCTCATTTTCAACATAAGGTAGCAATTTTCAGCTGGTGTGTGCTGCAAGAAGTTTTAAAACATGAGACACCTGACTATTATTAGCCTGGGGCAATGACTTCTTTTCCCTTACATTGTCAAATTTAAAAAGTGACAACAACAACACAACAATAGCCATCCAGTGTGAATGAATCAAAATTATACCTGTTTTTTTTTTTTTTTTTTTTTGTCTGATTGGCAAAAAATAAAAATTTTGGTGTGGCAATGAATTTTAGTAATTAGTTTATGTGTGCCATGAGATGAAAAAGGTTGAAAGTTGTGGGTATATGGGATCAAAGTGAAATATAATTGTCAAATGTTAAAAAAATAAAGTCAGTTTAACGCCAGGTTGGACATGGAGACATTAACATGAGACCTGGGTCAAATCCCAGCTATCTTACTAGCAATTGCACACCACTTGGGTAACACACTTAGCTGGTACAAATATCAGTTTCTTCTGTACCAGGAACAGCGAATGTACCCCACAAAAGGCAGTGGAAACTGTACAAGCAGAAGCAAACAGAGCAGAGCCATATGCGTGGCACCTGACGTACAGCAATGGATGAATTATGATTAGCTGCATACAATAAAAGTGCAGTTCTAAAAAGCAGTACAAACAAACTCAATCAGATGGCAGGGGTAACATAAACACATTCTGACGGCAGAGAAAATCACTGGGAGGACAGAAGCCGCCACACAGGTATTTGGCACACCCTGTCATTTTTTCCCAGAGTCCCTGCTCCTCCCGTCTGCCTGCTGATAGCTTGAAATTACTGTTTAGATTTCAGGTCAGTCATCACTTTCCTGTGGAAGCTTTTCCTGGCCTCCAAAAGTCAAATCTCTTACCATGTGCTTTTTTAACTGGAGCATCTCCTTTGTAGCACTTGTCATATCTGAAATTCCATATTTATTTGTGGCATCATTGAACTAATGCTATTCTCCCTTAAAGGTTCAAGTTTTTTTATTATACAGCTATTAGAAATTGTGTTTCCATAAAGGATTTAATGCCTACATGTTATTTATTTATTTTTAAATATATATTTTTTATTTTGCTATTACAGTTGTCCCAATTTTCCCCCCTTTGCCTCCCTCTACCCAGTAACCCATTTCCTCTGGCAATGCCCACCTTAGTTCATGTCCATGAGTCATGCATGTAAGTTCTTTGGCTTCTCCATTTTCTTTGTTCTTCTTAACATCCCCCTGTCTATTCTGTAACCACCAATGTGTACTTTTTTTTCCCCTTTTACATACAGACAATTCACCATTTAATTACTGCCTTCTGTCAGCTTCTCAAATCATATTAATACAAAGTTTTCTTTTCATTATTCCAAAATGCTTACATTTATTCATTTATTTAAAGAATTACTCTTTTAAGTAATATGAATTGCAATATTACCAAAAACATAAAAATACATTTACATACATACATATTTTTACACATATTTAAAGTACATATTGGATTTTGAAGTTAATACAAAAAACTTAAAATATGCCAATAGCTTATATAATTATTACACATTAAATGATAGTATTTTAGATATATTGTAGCAAATTAAGCAGTTTTTTCTTCTTTAATACTTATTTTAGTCTCGAATGCTATTTTTGTGAAATATATCACAGAAATGGTGTATTGCAGAACTCACTTTTGTGAAAGTTGTCCTAGAGACAGTGCCAAACCCATAGTAAAAAATGAATTTGGTGTTTGAGTCAGATCCTCCCCCCTTCCAATAATACAACTCGACTTTATTTTAAGCTATTGGAACTACAACTTATTCTTTTTGGAGTTTTCCATCTTAAATAGTAGATTGATTTTTTGTTTGGCTGTGCATTGGTCTTACTTCTTTCAATACCCTCTGTTTTTCTTCTACATGTATTTTAAAAGTTGAAGCCCTCAAAAATAATGGCACTTGCAATGTTCAGCTTGTCCCCAGAGTAGAAATTATTATGTCTACTCAGTTAAGGTAAAAAATTAAAATCCCTAGGATTTAAATAATTTTGTAGAATAGTATTCTAGCTACTTTTTGAACTTGTGGTTGACTTCCTATGTGGTCCTAAACTAACCCCTGAACTATTTAAGAGTCTGTTGAGGTAGACATTAGGTATGTTCACATTTCAATAATAAAGTTTACTTTATTATTAATTAATTAATTTATTAATTCCTTTTCCCAAGCATTCCCAGTTTGGGGGCCTTCATAACTGGAAATGTATATTTCCACAATCTGTTTGAAAGGACTCTCATCTAATTTACATGCTAATATGAGAATATATATTGTCTACGTACACAAATCATATAGTTTAGTAGTTTGCAACTTCCATCCAAGTTGGTCTTCATTCTCATTTTTTCTAACCTAAAGATTGACAGATTTCACAACACACCAACGACCCCAACGACCAGTTGTTTGCTATTTAAAACATAAATTGCTAACAAAATCTATACATTACACACCCACAAATAGCACATATTTTGTAACAGTGAATAAGAAAGATAGGATGTATTCTATGTAATATACATCCACATTTTCTTACTTTTTTCTTCTTCCTTAACTGCATTTGATTTTTCTGAGTTACTGCAAGTAACATGATTTTCCCATATTTTGAAATAATTCCAATCTAAGAAAACTTAACCTGCAGTAATGCAGATACAAGTAATATACAAAAATTATACCTTGTTTAGTAAAATCTATTTATAACAAGATCATTTTAAAGTATTCATAAGTTAAAGTTGGTTCTTATCCCTTCAGCTACCCTATGTCTTTTGATTGGTGCACTTAATCCATTTACCTTTAAGGTTATTATTGAATGTTACTTATTCATTATCTATTTTTCCCTTTGTATCTGTGTTCCCATCTGTCTCTCTCTTGCTTTATTTTTTTAAAGCAGACCCTTTAGCATCTCTTGCAATGCTGGTTTAGTGGAGATGTATTCTTTTAACCTTCTTTTGTCTGGGAAACTCCTTTCATTTTCCATTTTGAATGACAGCCTTGCTGGGTAGAGTATTCTTGGTTGCAAGGCCTTTGTTTTTCATTGCTTGAAATATTTTTTGCAATTCCCTTCTGTTTTGTTGTTTCTATTAAGAAATCAGCTGATAACCATGTCGGAGCCCCCTTGTAGTTATTAGCTATTTCTTTCTTGCTTTTAAGATTCTCTCCTTGTCTTTGAAATTTGCCATTTTAATGATGATGTGTCTTGGAGTGGGCCTGTTTGGGTTCATCTTCATTGGGACCGTCTGTGCTTCCTGAGCTTGCATGACTTTTTCTCTCCTCAAATTAGGGAAGTTTTCTGTTACTACTTTTTCAAACAGGTTTTCTATCCCTTGCTCTTCCTCTTCTTCTGGTATCCCTATGCTATGGATGTTATTACACTTCATGTTGTCCTGCAGCTCTCTTAAAATCTCTTAATTCTTTTTCAGTCTTTTTTCATTTTGTTGTACTGCCTGGGAATTTCTTTCTATATTGACCTCCAGCTCGCTGATCCAATCCTCTGCTTTCTCTAGCCTGCTTTTGATTCTTTCTACTGTGTTCTTCAATTCAGACACTATATTCTTCATTTCCTCTTGGCTCTTATTGATGGTTTCTATGTCCTTTTTAATGCTGGTGTAGTTCTCAGTAAGTTCCTTGTAGCTTCCCAGGAGTTCTTTGTAGTTCCCCTGGAGCTCTTCATAGTTCCTCAGGAGTTGTTTGTAGTTTTCTTTGAACTTGCTGAGCTCATTGAGCTTCTCTATCATCTTTACTTTGAATTCCATGGCTGATAGTGTGCTTGCCTCTATTTCATTTTGCACTCTTCCTGGAGATTCCACCTTTCCTTTCATTGAGGATTTATTTCTTTGTCTCCCCATTTTAGGTGACTCTTGTTTGTTTCTGCTTCTTGGATTGGTCTGATTTGACTTACTATCTTAGTGGTGTGACCTTCCGTGGTATAGAGGTGCAGTTTTCACATGTTATTGATTTTTAAATGCATATTTTAAGTTAGTATATAACCATACAATCCTAGTTTTCAAAAGTCCACATCAGCCCTGGCTGGTGGCACAGTGGATGGGGAGCTCGCCTGTGAACCCAAAGGTCACTGGTTCATTTCCCAGCCAGAGCATATAACCAGGTTGCGAGCCAGGTCTCCAGCCAGGTCTGTGGCTGGAGGTGGGTGAAAGGCAGCTATGCATTGATGTCTCTCTCCCTCTCTCCTTTCCCTTCTCTCTGAAAATAATAAATAAAATCTTTAAAAATAAAAATAAAAATAAATAAAAGTCCACATCAGTAAATGCATACATAAATAAAAAGATAGCATCAACAGATTAGCATATTAGCAGTGATACTTGAATTTTAATTAAAAATTTTTTATTTGTACTAATTAATAGTACTTTTAAATATTTAGTATAAATCAATACTTTCTCTCCTAAAAATGATAGGGAATTATCAAATATCTAAATTTCAAAAAACCTGAAGTGGGTTCTTTTCTATTTTTTAACCATGTGGTGACAGGCATTTATACAGCTTGTCATCAATGCTGATCACATATAATCAAATACATTATGTAAAAAAATGTCCTCTTTCAAAAAAGTACCTTCACAGCCAATAAACTCATTTGTACAGATGAGAACAAAGCTTTGGGTGCATAACGAAGCAACAATGACGGAGAAATACTTTAACATCTGAAAAATAAGAATGAGCCCCCATCTCAGCCCCCATAGAATCACACATCCAGCAGCCCTGCACTCACACACATGTGCACACACGTGCACAAGGCCACCAATAGTTCATTAAGCACAAACTGAGCATCTACTACTTGGCTCAGCCCTGGGCTAGCTGCTCCAAGGCTTACTCCCTGTCCTTGATGAGGTCGCTGATGGCCAGGACAGACACAAGAGACACAAGAGAACCAATAGCACAAAATGGCATGAGAATGCTGACACGCAAGGGGTAGGCAGTAGCTCTGCCCATTTTCAGGGTAGACCTCCCCAGCCATTGTGGGCTGCCCGCAGGACTCCCAGTGGTGGTCTGAATCAACTCTCTTGTTATTTCCATTGCAGTAGCATAAATAGAAGGCAGAGGAATCTCCCTGATAAGAAAATGCATTCCAAGAACTTAACTGAGTTCCACTCTCTTGCCACCCTCCCGCTCAGCACACTGCACTCTGGCCTCTGACACGGAGCCCGGGCACACGCTGAGCACTCCTGAAAACTCCTTTCGTGCATCTCTGACACCTGGTTCAGCTTTCTTCACTTGCAGGAAGCATTCTCTGGCCTCCCATGCCTGACTCAAGCGCCTCTCCTCTGTTCTTCCTGTCTCCCATGGTCCTCAGTTTATCATTCCTATATTGTACTTTCTCTCCAACTGCTCTGATTTGCCCGCTAGATAAAACAATTTGAGGTCCTGTTTTATGTATCTTAATATGCCTGATTCCTAGCTCTGTGTCCCTGAACATACCCTATGCTCAGTAAATATACGTTGCTTTCAATGACTAGAAGAAAGAAATATACGTTGCTTTCAATGAATAAAAGAAAGACTGAATAAATGAAATCCAGCTCTGGACACCTTTTAACCTTGAATTACCTTTGTTCAAGCTACTTACTCCATGTTCCTGAGATGCCCTTCCCACAACTAATTTCCACGTGTTCAAACTCTAATCCTCCTCCTGAAACGTCTGGGACAAATGTCACCTACACTGTGAAGACTGCCCTGGGGTTTCAGCTACCAGTGATTCCTCCATCTTCCAACTCCTACAGTCCTTAATCAGGAATTCCCATACTATTCTACCCAGATTTCGTGACATTTGTGGACATGGTTTACACACCCCCTCACATGAACTGATGCAGTCTGTGATGACAGTGCCTGGGTGTCTCCTGGGTCCTGGGCCCCTCCCAGTGTCTGCCACACTGCAGATGAGTAAATAGAGGGTGGGTAAGTGGACAGATGCAGGGTTAAAGGCTAGGAGATGGTAGCCAAGTTGGTGTTAAGTCCCCCATGGTTGGATCTGATAAATTTGAACAAAGCAGAAATGGTGAAGGCAAGTTGTTGGACTCTGCTCAGAGCTCAGATAGCTAGTCCCACCACTGTCACCCTTCAGAACACGTGTTCTAACTCAGCCCAGCAGATGTGTGTGATTTCTTGAAAGTATCTGAAGGAGCTTAAAGTGTCAGAAGAAACATGAGATTGCCATCTGGAGAAATGTCATTAGTGAAAGTCTTCCTGGAAACCTAACCTTCCAAAAGGAGGATTCAGTAATACCTACATGTTGTCTCACTGACACACACCACTGAAGAGAGGAGTGGGTGGCCCAGGTGAGGGAGGGCTGTCCTTGATCTCCTCTCACTCCTGGGCCTCCCCAGACATGCTCTCCTCCTGCCTCAGCTGGGTCTCATCTCGGCAGCTCCTGCAGCAACAAGGGGAGTTATTTTGGGGAGTTGGTTGAAACTTGGCGAGTCCTCCCACAGATCAGCAATGGCTGCTTGAAATGTTAAATGCCGCCCAGATGGAAACACTTAGCATTTGTAGGAGGAATAATTTGGAGGAGAAAAATGCATTTGTCTTGTTGGCATCCTGTGGATTCCGTTGGAGAAGACGGGGACGGCTGCAAATCCCACAGTCCACATGTCAGTGTTTTCTTGGGATTCTGTGAGTCCCGGTGACCAGACTGCTGCTGCCTCCCCTGGGGGTGGCACCTTGTTAGGATGCGCCAAGGCTCCTGGGCAAAGTGCATGGAGCTGAGCCTACAGGTTAGACAGTTGTCAGAGTTCCTGGAAACCATGAGGGTTCAGCCTCCTGCCTGCCAGTGGCAAATGCTTCAGGCATGTGGACCAGATGGTTTTTACTTTGGGTCTGATCTTTTATGTACAAGAAAGCTTGAGAAATGAAGTGCAGATGCTGAGAACACCAGAGATTAGGAAGCACGAGTTCTGCCTTTACCTCTGCTACTAACATTTTTGTAGCCAACTGGCAAAATACCTCAGAGAGCCTTGGTTTCCCTACCTGTGAGATAAAGAGAGGGCTAGATAATCTTTAAATCCCTTCTAACTAATAATAAACAGTGCTACGCTGCAACTGGCATGGCTATGAAGAGGGAAGGTGACAAGGAACTTGGAGTTGTCCTTCAGTGTAAACTCCCAGGTGCTAAGAAGGGAAGATTTCACTGACAGTTTGTCACACCCCACCCCTTACACACAGTATGGACGCATGAGGTCACCAATAAGTGAGCACCTGTCTTTGGTACCAGACTGAATTAAGGCAAAGAGAAAGCTCAGCAATAGCTCTTAAAACTTGTACCTGGGTTGCCAATATGTTTACACTGTGCTGAGATGTGCAAAGAAAATGGTACCTTCTTTCTCTTCCATGGAATATTGCCTTCATCCTCTTGGGTGGGAGGGTGGGTCCGAATCCAGTCAGCTCAGTCCTGTTCAATACTGTAAACAATTTCTAGGAAACTAATGACTTTTGGATAATGTGGACTTTCCAATTTCCTTCCTCTGTCAGAATGTGATGGAGAAAGCTGGGGCTCCTGAATCCATGACTGAGAAAGCTAAAGGACTGAGTATGGTCAAACACACAAAGTCCACTCTGAACAATCGTTCCATGGCCATGGTTCAGGGAGTGATGATGGGTGTCCAGGTTGAGATTGACCCCATTATTAAAATATATACATGTACTCGCCCCACTTTTATGCACAATCTATGCATTATCTAGGACAAAAATAGTACAATTATGGTAAGCATGAATGTCACATTTGAGCTATTTTAAAACAATGGGAGAGTGGACCATACCACTCAGAAAAATAAACATTTTGGAAGAATGTACTGTTGAATTACAATATACCATTCCTTTTGCCTATCAGGAAATACTTATTAAGGCTCTCTGCCAGGTAATATGCCAAGCATTAACACACAAGACAAGTGCAGTCCCCAACCTCTCAGAGTTTACAATCATGTAGGGAAGGTGGAGAAATGAGCCAATTCTATTTAAGCCTGGTTAGTACTAACATAGAGAATGTAGGGGGGTCCCCACTGCAGCCAAACACTGGATGGAATACCTAACCTATCTCACGGTGGGGAAGGTGTGCAGTAAGGGGAGGCCTCTGAGAGCCAATGGCCTGTGGAGGACAGAACTAGTTTTCCAAACTGGTCTGCTCATGAGTTCTGAGCCTTCCATGAGTGGATTCCCTATACAATGGGTTTGAGTTGTCAGACTCAAAAAAGTAGGGCACAGTATTTTACCCAAACTTTCTCCCTCCTAATCTATCAGGTTCTATAAACATTGAGATTAAACTTGTAACAGCCCTGTACTCCTACTACTGCTGTCTTTAATGTCAGCATGAAAACAAAAGGTGGCCATTTCTTGGGGCTGTCCAAACTGTGAAAACCCTGCTAACACCTGAAACAACAGCCCCTACAAAGACTTGAATTTAGAGCACTGAACCCACTTTATTTTTTGTTTAAGAAAAGGAGATTTATTTTTTAATCTCAAAAAGAATGCCTCCAAACTCCCCAGCTCCCAATGAAGTCAGACATTAATAATACATCTTAAGGTCATGTTTTTGTTTTCTTCTTTGTTGTGTCCCCTGTAGTCCTTGGGGCCATCATATTGAGCTTCAGCAATAACGCTTGTGGCCCCGAAGGAGATGGTACCTGGAATCATTCTGCGAGTAGCTGGACTTGGAAAGTTTATTTCTCACTCAACTCACTCTGACCTCACTGGAGGCTCAGAAGAGAAATGTTATCTGGAACTCATTTTACACAGCAAGCTAGGAATCGTCACTCAAGAAATAGGAACATTTTGAAGGTTTAAGACAGACACTTGTGGATTTAAGTCTGGCTCTCTGATCTACTTGCTGTGTGATACTGGGCAAGTTACCTAACCGTTCTGGGTCTCCACTTATTCACCAATTCAATGGGAAGCATTGCCACCTTGTAAAAACATGTTTCAAAATTCAGCTTTATATTTGCCAAAGTAATGCATACTTTTTTATTTTTTCAAACAAAAAGTGCTGAAAGACGTATACTGAAAACCAGCAGTCTCACCCTTCCTCACTCTTGAATCCTGCTCCCTGGGGGAGCCATTCTGGTTGATTCTCCTAATATTTACCTTCATATGTTTAAATACTGTAGATGTCTCCTGTTTTCTCCCCATTTCTTGTGTGGGTGTTGCTCTTTTGGGTTGGAGAATTCCTACACTGTGTGGTGGTCAGGTTGATAAGCAGGACACTAGGAAGCCCTTTGTGAGTTCCATGCACATGCGGGTAGGGCGACAGTGTTGACTAATGGAATTCCTTGTAGGGCAATGAGGCAGTGAGTCAGCTTATTCATTTAAGAATTATAACATTTCAGCATCTTGGTGTCTCTGCTCACAGATCTCTCAGTTTCTCCAAATAAAACCCTCCAAGTAATTGGGTGAGAAGGAGGAGGGAGCTAAGAAGTCCCAGTGTTTATGCATTTATCCTTCCAACTATCTGCTATCCCTGTTGACTCCTTGAGTGAGGAGCCTTTCTTTTTTATTATTTTATTCTTTTTATTGTATTTTTTCCATTACCAATTAGTCCCCTTACACCCTCTTCCCCTAAACAATCACCACACTGTTATCCATGTCCATGAGTTCTTTTCCCTTTTGGTTCAATCCCTTCACTCCTTCACCTGCCCCCACTCAGTGTTCATCTGCTCCCCATCTATGAGTCTGTCCCCATTTTCCTTGTTAGTTCAGTTTGCTCATCAGATTCCACATAGAGTGAAATCATATGGTATTTGTCTTTCTCTGACTGGCTTGTTTCACTTAGCATAATGTTTTCCAGGTCCATCCATGCTGTCACAAAGGGTAAATGTTTTTTCCTTTTTAACAGCCGAGTAGCATTCCACTGTGTAAATGTCCCATAGTTGTTTTACCCACTCATGTACTGATGGACACCTGGACTGCTTCCATATCTTGGTGATTGTAAATACTGTAATGAACATAGGGTGCTTATGTTCTTTCAAATTAGTATTTTGAATTCTTTTGGATATATTCCCGGAAGTAGGATCGCTGGCTAAAAGGCAGTTCTATTTTCAATTTTTGAGGTATCTCCGTATTGCTTTCTACAGCAGCTACATCAGTCTGTATTCCCATCAACAGTGTAAAAGGGTTCCCCTTTCTCCACATCCTGGCCAGCACTGGTTGTTTTGCTGATTTACTGATGATGGCTATTCTGACAGGTGTGAGATGATACCACATTGTAGTTTTCATTTGCATTTCTCTGATGGCTAGTGAGCCTTTCTTTCTATTATCACTGAAATCCCACTTCCCTGTGGTGCAGTGTGGTGAGGGTAGGGGGAGACATAGTTGTCTGACTATGTCAAGGAAGGAGAGGGGACACAGAAAGTCAAAAGCTCCATAAACAGGTCCTAAGTCCCAATCATCCCTACCTGCTACAGTCTTCTGTGCCTTAAAATGCCTGGATTGCCGCTGTCTTTGCTCTGTGATGTCACTCGTCACCTCTTCGTCTGCTTTCCACCTTCCAGAATCTATTTAAATCTTTCCTGGTCTGTCCTCTCCTTTCTGTGCTTTTTGTCTTTGTAAGATAATACTTCCCTCCCTCCCTCCTTCCTTGTGCTGCCAATGAGGTTGAAGGTGGGAAGAAAAATAAATTCATGTGGTCAATTGGCTAATCTGCGTTTTTCCCCCTGTCTTTATAAGCAGAAGCTCTTTTGTCAAGATCTACCTGAAATAAAAAAACATGAACTCCCTTGCTCAATTCTGGGCATATATTTAAATGCTTGGGAACTATACTATGCCTTTCAGCATCTCCTTGGACATTCTCTGATGTCCCCAAAGGAAAGGGTCCATGCCAGAGAGTTTTAAGATTTGTAGGTGATTCCTGGAATTCGTGGTGTATCTCGGGGGTAGGGGGTGGGGGATTCTGAAATGCTCCATTAAGCCAGATCAATTATCTCCATTAACTTAATTAATCCTCAAGATGACTTCATTAGGCACATATGATTACTATTATCCTCACTTTATGCCTATAGTCTTAATAGCTAGGCACTAGTACAAGGGTCTGGAGCAGTCTCTTATTTGGGAGGAAGAAAAGAAAGGAGGGAAGCATCCTTTGACCAGACATTGAAGAAAACATGCACCTGTTCTGTAACAACCTTTTCACCATCAAAGACAAACGGGATTGGACATTAGTTAAAGCAGTGAAAACATATTTTATTCAGTAACTACCAACGGCAGGGGAAAGAGCTGAACTCCATCCCAATTTGCGCAGTAGATTTGGGCATTTAAAGGGAGAATGAGGGAGGGGGAAGGCAGAGGCTGAGTTGACTCCAAGAAGAGAAAACTGACAAAGCGTTGGTCGGGGTAATTTGATTAGGCCCGCTAAGTCTGCTGGCTGGCCATTATCAAGTGAGGACTCTAATGTCTGGCAGACACTGGGAGACGGAGGCACGTCCTTCCTGATGAGTTCATTTCAAATGAAAGGCTCTCAGGTCCTTGAGAAAAACACTTGACTTGCAAGAGAAAATTTTACAATTGTAAGACCTTTTTAGTAAACTGGCTAAGTAAAGGAGGTCAGGGTCCTCACCAGGTGTTGACTAGAACAAACAGTACATTTCCCAGCAGCTTTGAGCTTTTTAGGTGGGCATTATATTGGGGCTGGGGTTGTGCTAGGGACACGGTGCAGCTAGAAGCCATGATTAGAGAGAGTTCTTATCTGCTGAGAGTTGCTGAACCACCAGGTTCTCACAAAAGCCAAAACTTGTCCTCACACAATGGCATGTGCACGCGCGTACACACACACACACACACACACACACACACACACACACTGTGGGAAGTGGCAACAAATAGATGAAACGGCGGTCCTCAGGTTTCCTGGTGCCCCAGCTTCTCTGCAGGGCTCCCGATCAATACAAGGTTGGCTGTGCACAGCTGCACTGAGTTCCTGAGATTACAAATGAAAACCAGCCCCTACAGCCCCTAGAGGGTCCAGCAGTCCTGTAGCACACAAGTAAAGCATAATTCTTGCTTTCACTCAGCTGTGTGTTCAGTTCCTCCGCCGGTAGCTACTCTTGTAACTTCTTTGTAGGGCTGTCAGTCTTATCAAACATGCACGTGTGCTCATGTACAAATGGCCCCAAATGCCTGCAGATTGAGGGTTTCTCATCTGACTATGGTGTTCTCTCTCTAACAGGATATCCTTTCTTTGAGGCCGACTTTCAAAATGAACAGGTCTTCTTATAGTTTAAAACACATGCTGGCCCTGGCTGGTGGCTCAGTGGATAAGGTGCCGGCCTGCAAACCCAAAAGTTGCAGGCTCAATTCCCCAGCCAGGGCACATAATGAGGTTGCAAGCCAGGTCTCCAGCCAGGTCCATGGCTGGAGGCAGGTGAAAAAGGCAACCATACATTGATTTCTGTCTCTGTCGCTCTCTGCCTCTCTCCCTTCCCCACTCTCTAAAAATAATAAATAAAATATTAAAAAAAAACATGCTGAATAAGTTGTAATAACTATAATAGCTATTATTATTATTATTGTTATTGTTATAATTTCCAGTTCCTGTGTCCTATCTCTGTGTCAGGTATCATGCTAGGCTCTACACAGACATTGTCTCTAAACCTCCCCCAAGCCACCCCACTTGAGTATGGACATTACTTCATCATAAATAAGGGAAAAGGACTTAGGGAGAGTAAACAATTTATTAAAGGTTACATTATCTAGCTAAGAGGGGTTCAAACCCATATCTATGTGCCTAAAGGGCTCAAGTTCTCATGACAAGAAGATGCTGATGGTGGTGAACTGAAGGGATGGGAAGATCTGGCTTCTTAATTGGGTATGGTCTGCATTGAGAGAGGTTCAAAATTCCACCAGATAACGATTCAGAGGATCTTTCACCAGCCCAAGAAATGCTATCAATCTGGAACTTTCAGGTTTACCTCATAAATAAAATAGATACATGGATGGGTAGATGGATGGATGGATGGATGGATGGATGGATGCATGGATGATTGGGTGGGTGGGTGGATGGAACTAATGACATCAAACTACCTTTAATGTTCAGAATATGGGGAATAATAGCACAGCTTCATTAATATCAGGCAAATCAGGAGTATCCCTGATGACTTAATAAAATGTCCTTCCTCTACCATCTCTCACAGAAAGAGCCTCAAAGAGGGAATCTCCTCTGTAAAACGTCCAACAGATGGTCATCCTGTTGATATTTCAGTGACTGAAGACGCGATGCTGATTATCTCAAAGGCTGTTCTATCATCTTGTATGAGCTTTAGTGATTTTTAAAAAGTGTTTTGATCTAATAGTTTTGATCCTCCTCATACTTGTTAATAACAATAAAACAATAGCTAATATTTATTGACAACTTATTACGTGCCCTAAGTGCTTTATATATTGTCTGATTTAATGTTCAATAATTCTGGACTGTAGATATGATTGTTCCTTTTTTGTTAGGAGCTGAGGAAACAGACTGAGAACAGTGGCACGCTCCACCCGTGGGTATAATCGGCACAGCTGGGGTGAGCACCTGGCTTTACTAAAGCCCACGGTCTTGACCACCATGCCAAGAGTGTGGCGCCAATACAGCCCTTTCCTCTACCTATTGCCCTTCTGAATTCTTAACAATGAGCTCATGTGTTCCTTTTTCCCCTCTGTCTTTCTTTCTGGATCTTTCAACTGTCCATTTTCTAAAAGGATTAGCAAGGGAAATCATTTGAGGTCCACATGCTAAGCTGAGGGGTTCGAATGGAAAAACCAGGCTTATTTTGATAGCATCTTATTGTTTCACTTGAGATGGCAAATGGAAACAGATGATCAGGACAGCCCATCTGATCCCATCTGAAAGGAGAACATTTAGCTTTGAGAGTCCTGGGTTCTTTGGATGCTGAGGAAATAGAACAATGTGGTGGCTATTTGAGTTTCTTGTCCTATGGATCTTCAGGAGAGGTGAGAGGTGAGACTCTACCTTCTAGTGTGGCTTGGCCTAGCCAGGTGATGAGGTAAAGAAGGCAACATCGAGATGTAAACAATGCAGAAGGCAAATAAGTGCATCCAAAAAAGTTTTAAAAACCAGACAGCGGAGTCAGGTTCACAGCTTGACCACCACCGCTGTCATCTGCCTCTTCACACTGGCCATGATGGCTTGCTCTCAGTACCTAATATTAAGCACATTTCCTCTCACCACAGAACTTTAAACGTGCTGTTCCCTCAACCAGGAATGCTTTTCCTTCTCTTTGTCCTGGAAACTTCTATTTGTCCTTGAGACTTCAGTTCAAGCAATCCCTGCCTTTTCAGACCAGCTCAAAATCTTATATTTTAAGTTTTCCTAGTATCATACAATAGGGCCTGTCCAGAAAACATCCAACCATTATTAATATAACAAGAACGATTTGCACAATATGAGCGGGCAGCCTACAAGAGTGGACTGGAATGTGCATGTGTGAACAATGATGACTTCACTGTATTAGTCATTGGGAACAGTAGACACTGTTGAGGGAGCATGTGTACTGTGTGGCTGTCACATTCAAAACGACTGAGCAAGTACAGCAAAGAATCTGCATCACATTTTGCATTAAGCTTGAGCATTCCTCTAGGGAAACTATGCAGATGACTCGGAATGCTATAGCTATGGGCAACTGGTGAGTGGCAACTTCGTCACAACAATGTGCCTGCTCATGCATCATGTCTCAGAGTTTTTGCAAAACATCAGATCACCCTGGTGATTCAGCCCCCCTGCAGCCCCAATTTGGCACCCTGTATTTTCTGGCTTTTCCAAAAACTAAAATCACCTTTGAAAGGGAAGAGATCTCAGCCAGCCAATGAGATTCACAAAGATATGATAGGGCAGCTGATGGCAATTGTGTCAAGTCCCAAGGTGCTTACTTTGAAGGGGACTGAGGCATCATTGTCCTATGTATTCTACATGAACAACTGTAAACCTACTTTTGCCCCACCCTGTATTTGGCGGCCCCAACCAGGGCTTCTAAATGGTCCACAGCTCTTCGCATAGATGTGCCAGATCTATGTGAGAGTCAATGGTGGGACAGTCACAACTCATCATTTGCTCCCCCTTTAAAGTAGTGTCTCTCTAATTACCATCTTGGCTTAGGTAGCTCTACAACCACCATTCTCAACACTAAGAAAGGGTTGTGATGTGAGCAAGGGGTGACCTCCAAAACACCCAAGGCGTCTTCATGGGTTACGTTGACAGACCCACCTCAGGAATGATGGGCTTCATTTATGCCTGCATTCCATCATGCTACTTGCTTTCTTCATCCATTATCCTAATAGATCACATTAAAAAAAAAAAAGAAAAGAAAAGAAAAAAAAAAAAAAAAGAAACAGCAATGTCTCCCCTCTGGGTATGCACATCTCTTAAAAGGGTAACAAACATCTCTAAGTTTTCCATCCATATGAGGCATGGTCAGTGCTCTCCTTCATGGGTCCAGTCTATGTCCAACTGACCTCATCGCTCCCTGCTGTATAATGCAAGGAGGAGGGGAGCCTGGCTATCACCATAAGCTAAAATTCACTAAAAGACAGAAATATAAATATTTTAGACCAGCTCAGGAAATGAGGACAAGGCTATCTAGCTCCCCTACCATGTAACACACTGAAGTGATCTGCTATAAAAATCTGGCAAAAAGCTCTTATATATGATAGGCCTTATAAGATATGCCTCAGCAAATCCATATATTTCATTTTGGAATGCTCTCAGCTGCAAGTCATAGAAACGCCAAATAACAAATAGGTTTCTCCCTTCATGTAATGCTAAGGCTTCTGACATTGGTTCGGTGGTCAAATGGTGTCAGGCCAGCCTCTCTACCATTGTCTTAGCTTTTCTTCATGGCCCACTCTACTTCCAGATATTATATCCACCAAATTGGCAACGTGAGGCAGGAAATGTGAAGGCATGTGCATGAACATGTGTGTATGTGTGTGTAATAACACTGAAAGTGATGGATCCAAGGGATATCTGATCCCTTTCATCAAGAAAGCAGAAATTTTCCTAGAAGCTTCACCCAGCAAACACTTTTCATCTCTGTGGCCATATCTGTGTCACCTGGCTACTTCTAACCTCAAGGGAATCTGAAAAATCAAGAGTTGTAGGAGTTGAGTACATTTCTACCCTGAACAGAACTGAAGTTCTTTTATCAAGGAAGAAGAGTAAATCGAAGTAATTACTTTCTAAATTCTCAGCACACAGAACTTTGGATACCCTAAATGATGGCATTCTCCGCACCTCTGACTGCTCTTGGAGAACTTCATCCTATCAGGGAAAACATCACATTCTCCTTGGAAGTTTTCAAATAACAATGGTAGAGAATATGCATGAATTTTTAATCCAGGTTTTTACTCTCCAATTTTTCTATAGAAATAGACACAGTTTACTTTTGTTGGTGGCTGAAATCTGATCTATGCACCTGATGGTTTAAATAAATAATTCTGCCTTAAGACAGGAGTGAATGGCATTGAGGCTACCCAGCCCGAGAAACCACCACATCTCAAGGAGACCCTCACATCATGTTGATTTGGATTCATTGTCTGCCTTCCAAGGGTTTGTCTGCCTAAGCTCTTACACCAGGTCTGCTAGACATCCTTCATCTCCAAGTTCCTACATGTGTTGAGCCCTTCATTATCCCAGGCTTAGGATAATGAAAGCAAGGTTGTGGAAGAGAGTTAGAAAAACATCTTGGCATTCAACAAGCTGGTGTTGCAATCCTGGCTTTGCTGCTCACTTGCTTGGTGACATTAGGTAACTTGTTTGGGCCTCCTTTCCCTCAAATGGCTACCAGAAACATCAATAATTACTTCAAAGAGTGATTCTGCATGTTAAGTAAGGTCACATTTGTAAAATACATAAGTCCCTGGTTCATGATAGATACACAGAAAATAATACTCATTAACAGCCCTTTAAGAAAGCAGAGTTGAAAACGATAAACACATTAAACTAATTTTCATAAAAAATCTGACAAAATCTAGACTCAAGTCTTCAGAGTCTGCTAAAATCCAAGTTCAAATCCCTTGGTAACTGTGTAACCTTGCATAATCTACTAACCTCTTTGAAGTTCCTTATTCTCATCTGTAAAATGGGGGTAAAGTACCCGGCTTTACCTGGTTGATTATTCATCCAATAAACACATATATCTGTCAACTATGTTATAGACACTGTGGATACATTTAACAAGTCCTGTACCTTTGGAATTTAAAGTCTAGTGGATGAATGTACAAACTAACTTGAAATGCTTCTATTTATTAAAACTCTACTAGATGCTGGACGCCTTAATCACATTATCTTATTTGAATATTCACAACTTCCCTACAATTTACAGAATACTTATCTATGTTTTACAAGGGAAATTTAATTGAGAGAATTTAAGAAAACCATGGGGAGCCCCTAGTAAGCAGCCATGTCAATTTGCAAACAGGTCCGTGGGTGCAGCACTGAGCACAATACTGAGCACATGGCAAATATAATCAAGTTGACTGCATCCCAGGCAATTGGTACTGTGTTGTTGCCGAAAAGTCCCCTAAGCAACTTCAGCCTCACCCACAGCTGAAGAGTTGCATGTGATCATGGCAACTGCATTCATCTTCATCTGCCTTAGAGACATAGACGAACATGGATTTGTTTTCATCAGTCTTGCAGATGAGTTGCAAAAATGATCATATAGCAGAGGCAGGCCTTACATGATAGCGGAACAAACACAAACAGCCTGTGAGATCAGCAGCCTGACACAACTTACCAGGGGCCCTCAGAAACACAGCTGTATCTAAATCATGGATTACAAAGGTCCATGCAACACACACAAACCCCAGCAAGAATGCACGTGGCAGGTTCTCCCAATTAGGTCCACTAGAAAAATTGGTCTATACACTTGCCAAGAAGATGAATAACAGTAATGACAACGATTACATTTAGGGCCCTGGCTGGTGGCACAGTAGATAAGGCACCAGTCTGTGAACCCAAAGGTCGCTGGTTCGATTCCCAGCCAGGGCACGTAACCAGGGTGCAAGCCAGGTCGCCAGCCAGGTCCCCAGCCAGGTCTGTAGCTGGAGGCAGGTGAAAGGCAACCATATACTGAAATCTCTCTCCCTCTCTGCCTCTCTCCTTTCCCCTCTCTCTAAAAAATGATAATTTTTTTAAAAAACCAATTACATTTATTTAGCAATTAATATATGTCAGACACGTTGTAAACCAATTTACATGCATTGTCTCATTTTCTCTGTTAACAGTTCTTTTGAGTTGCATATTATAATTATCCAAACTTCAGTTAGGGAAAATGAGGTTCCTTCACTCAGTAAGACAGAATTAGAGTTTAAAATAAGGTCCATGTGAGTCACACTCTCAATGACACATCATTAAAGACCACCCTTAGTATTTTCCTACACCTACTATCATGCCCATCTCCATGTGTGTCCCATCCCCATCCATCTATTGTGCCCAATTAATTTCTCTATCCAGGTCACCAATGGCCACATTCTAAAAGGAGTAACTTTTCTGAAATGTGATCCTTAGGCATGCTTTTCTAAAACATGTTCATAATATGCCCAGACATTTTCACATCCTTTCATGGTATATCAACTTGGGCAAGTCACTTAACCTCTCTGAGCCTCAATGTCTTCATCTGTAAAATGGGAGTACTGGTATCCATTTCCTAGAGGGTCTCATTAGGAATAAATTAATTATAATTTTTATGCATGAATATTTGAAAGACACAGGGGTACCTAACACACATGGAACAAACACTAATAGTTATTCTTCTCTTTACTTCATATAGAGAACACATACTCATCCTTGAAAACCCAAATCAAAGTCTCCCCATTTTGTTGCAGGTGGATTTTGTCACTCCGTGCTCTGGGAGCTCTTTGCATCTCCCTCTAATTAGCACTTTTCACATTGTTTTTTAAATCTGTTTACCAGCCTATCTTTTCTATTAGAAAGTGGGTTCCTCCAGGGAAAAGGATTTGTCTCATTTCTACGTATATCCATGGGGTCTGTTGCTGCCTCTCCACAGTGTAGGATAATCCATTATTTGCCAACTGAATGCATTAAACTGCATTAACATTCACTCATCCACATAACCACCTGGAGGGGGCATGTCTGGTAGAGCAGACTTGCTGCTGTTCTTTTCCTTTTGTTTTGTATAGTGTCTCACACCCAGTGTAAGAGCATCTATACAAACCTAAGAGGATCCAAGGATAATTCAACAATACAGCTACCTTCTTTTGAGCACCTATCCTAAGCTGTGCACTAGCTATTTTACATATAACATTTCTAATTCTCACAGTGCTCTTGCAAGGTCATTGAGACTGGAATGAGAAAAAGATACGTTAAATCAGCCAGTCTCATCCCCACTCCCTGACTGTTAAGGGGGGGAAAATCTTGCTCTAGCTTGTGAGATTTTGTTTACTGAGCAGAATAATGGTTAATTTTATATGTCAACTAGATGGGGCTATGGGCTGTCCAGGCTTTCGGTCATATAATCTAGGAGTGTCCGTGAGGGTGTTCTGGATGAGGTTAACATTGGAATTTGTAGGCTGAGTACAATGCCCTCCATAATGCAAGTGGGCACCATCCAATCACTTGAAGGCTTGAGTAGAACAAAACGGCTAACTCTCCCTAAATTAACGAATTCTTCCTGCCTATTGTGAGTTGAGACATTGGTCTTTTCTGGCCTTTGGACTCAAACTGAAACCAGCTCTTGGGTCTCAAGCCTGCCTGCTGGTGGAAGGGAACTTACACCATCTACTCTCCTGGGTCTCCAGTGAGCCAACTGCAAATCTTGGACTTCTCAGCCTCCCTAATTATGTGAGCTGATTCCTTATAAGTCAGTGTCTCCCTATCTATCTATCTATCTATCTATCTATCTATCTTTAACATCATTTGGATTCTGCCAAATACACAGAATCAACAAGGCATGTTTATCCTATTGTTTCACTGGGGAACCCCGACTAGTACAGATAGAATCAGAAGGATACTAATAAGAGAATACATACATTTATATAATTTTTCAAAATACTAAAGCAGAAAGAGAAGTGAAAAAATAGTAGAGCTTCCTAGGTTATATAACAAGAAGAATTTGGGGCAGTATAATGAAATGGGAAAGGCAGTTCTGTAAGAAATCATTCTTAAGTATGAAAGAGACTGAGACAGAAATAGAGGTTTTAAGAAATAGGTAGGAAATTGGAATTTACTCCCCTTTGTGATTTTCTCAAGAATTTGAATGAAGTTTTGATTTGTTTTAAATTATGGTTTCTGATAAAAATGAGACAAAATGTAATATAGGGTCACATATGGCCCTAGTTACATATGGGATATAATGTGTATTCATATTCCCATGTGTAACTTGAGCATTTGTAGTGGGTTATGGGTTTATGGGAAAATCTCTCTGTTTTATCTTTCATTCCCTCTTTTTCTCCCTTCCTCCTCCCAGGTGTAACTAATTTATTTAGCAAATAATACAGAATTCTATTGCAATCAAGGTGGCCACACAGAAGACGGGCTATTTAAACATGTCCCAATTTGTTCCCCAGAGTCTCTAAAAGGTATGCATTTACACGCACTCAATTTGAAAAGCCCCATTCTTACTATAATCCTTGATTTTCATATACTCAAGGTGTGCAACAGAATTGCAAAATAATATTCACTGACAAACCACAGACTTCCATTTAAGGACATTTTCATTTAAAAAAGAAAAAAGGGTTTTCTTGATTCTCAAGACCAAATTCAGTATTGACAAGGCCATTTCCTCACCAGAAGTCATGGGACAGGGGAGGCTGGGGAAGGGGAAGCAAAGTCAATTCTTTCTTCTTCCTGAGAAAAATATCTGTCCTTTGCACTTCAGGACTCCAGAACACTCATTCCCTGGCCACCAAAGCTTGTAAAGATATATTCGCATAATCAAAATAATTCAGTTAATAGATAGCCGAGACAGGATGGAGTCCAGGTCTCCCTGACCCTGACGCTCATGCTCATAGTCTTGTCTCTGCACAGCCAATGCTCAGTACGCAGGTACTAAGTTAGGCCAATAGGACTTCTGAACAGGAACAGCCCCACAAGCCAGTTCATCTCAGACAAGTGGTCCAAACAGCCCTCCGTGTTTCTAAAAGTTAAAAACCACAGGACCCCACAGTGGATAAGGTGCCGGCCTGTGAACCCAAAAGTCGCAGGTTTGATTCCCCAGCCAGGGCACATAACCAGGTTGCAAACCAGGTCTCCAGTCAGGTCTGTGGCTGGAGGCAGGTGAAACACAACCATACACTGATGTCTCTCTCCCTCTCTGCCTCTCTTCCTTCCTCTCTTTCTAAAAATAATGAAATAAAATCTTAAAAAAACAACAACAACAAAAAAACCCCACAGGACCCCAGATGGAACAGAGGAGGTATCTGCATGACCAGTCTCTATAGGTCAGGTCCTGTCACGCATGGACCCAACTCAAGCCAACTGTGTGGTCTTCAGACAAATTTTCAGTTGGCAACCAGGAGGCATGATATGACCTATTGAAATTTACTATGGAAAAAACAGCATCAGGTGATTCAGCCTCTGGGGCCTACAGGTCAGAGATTTTTCAGTCCAAATTTTACTTCATTTTGCTCAAAACAGAAACCGGCAATTAAAGATATCCAGAGAAATGTACTTTTGAGCTAAAAAGATGCAAAGACGGTATTGGAATGTTCTAAAGTACTCCAAATGTCATAAAAGGAGAGTTGAATGTTTAAGATAAATTGCTGCAATTGAAATGCCATGAAATCTGATAGCTTCACTCAGAATTTTAACATTCCTAGAGGCTGTGGCCTGCACAGAACTCTTGAAATGTTCTCCAACAGCCTCATCTACAAATCTCCCAAACTGGTGAAATTGAGGCACAGCCCAAAACATGAACCCAAATTTCTTGACTCTTGGGCCAGTGAACTCATTCATTAATGTGAAGTGTCAGAACTACATATTTATGATGAATGACTTAATTTCTACCCTTATGTCAAATTTCACTGACACCATTAAATATTTCAGAAACGTGATCATTAGAAAAATTCTCAGCACCCTCCAAGGGGGAAAGAAATTAGGACGGGGTCACAGCTAGTGTCTAAGGATACTGCCTAAGTCAGAATATGTTCCTACAGCATGTTCCCTGATTTTAATGCAGTTGGGTAATATTATATACTCTATTCCCTTCCTAGAGATTTTAAATTCTCTCTGATATATTAAAACTTCTAGAAATTTAGGAGGAAAGAGCACACTTAGCAGTCCCTATCATTCAGCCTAGTGAACTAGTGGTTCTTTCTAAACTAATACTGTCAGTCTAACTCCTGAATACCTCTGAATGCCCAAGCCTATGTGGTAATCTCTCTTTTCTGAGAAAAATGGAATTATTTGGAAAATAACTATGATATTATTCCCTCCACCTCAGATAATAGAATATTTCTGAGGCCAATGAGGTAAGCTTAATATGGAAACCCTGAAGGAGAATTAATCCTGTAAATGCATATGAGGTGAGGGAGAGCATTACATTCTAAAGAGTTTCAACTCTTTTATGAAACCAAGAGTGTAGAGCCAGTGGGGGTAGGTAAGAAAAAGCAAATTTGGAAGTGGAGTTAAAGGAGTTTCTGAATATTTGCCTTCGGTGTACATCAGAACCATGTGGAGGCTTATTAATATACTCACAGAATTTCTGATTCTAAATGTTTGGTGGAGTCTGCAAAGTTGCACTTCTAGCAAGCCCCCAGGTGATGTGATGCTGATGCTACTTGTCCATGGGCCACACCATTAAGAACCATTGGCCAAGACCATTGATTATCCTGGAACTATAACATTAATACTCAGACCAGTGATCTGTTAGCTTCTTTTTAGCAGAAAATCCTTTTAGCATGACATCTCCATTGTCATCCTGGTGGCTATTTGCCCCCACCCAGCATCCATGGTTGGGGGCAATACCCTTCAGCCATAGCATCTCAACATTCCTTCATCTCAACTGACCCCACAGTGGTCTTGCTGGAATGTCAGTCAAGGTACATTCACTGTCCCCAGCCATAGTATGGATGCTTGATCCTAGCCATGGAGAGGCCTTCCTATAACCTACAACCAGCAGAGACAGGTGGTGAGTCACCTGGAGAGATGGGATGATGGGTAGAAGTTTAATTGCTTGTTGCTGGAAGATGAGCACAAAAAATCGAGGCCATAATTTCATCATTTTTCATGCATGTCAAGGTCCTGCTTCTTTCAGAAACTTTCAGGATAGTCTCATCACTGCTATGAAGATATTACTTCAATTTTTTTTAAACGCTTGAGAATGAGCCTACTTATCAAACCCAGTCACATTTCTAATCAAAGCCAATCAGACTCTTGCTCCTGGAAATTTGAACACAAATTCCAAAACCACTTTCTAACACAAAGACCCAAAACCACTGGAGCTCTGAAAAGTGGGGTCCATTAATTCCTGCTACCTAGATCCTGGAGCTGTCCCAGGTCCTGGCTTCCTGCAGCCTACTCATTTAGCTTCCCCTTTCCTTCCCTATGTCCCTCATTTCTCTTTATTAAATTCCTTTTTTTTTTTTTTTTTTACCTAAGTAAGCCAGTATCTTAAAAACTGACATAAGATTCTTCCAAAATAAGAGATCTAGAACTCTATATTTAACATAGATTAAAACAAAACAAGCCCCAGAAAATCTCTGGATAAAGAAGAAAGTTGGGATCCAAGACCCAGGCTGGTTACCACCCATCCCACACACTCTCTCTGTCTCAGGAACACCCCTGGAGAATTTCTGAGGCATCTTAAGGTGTGTCTGGACACAAAGAGACCTTGAACTGTAACACCTGCTTGTGTCTGGGGCTCACTTCAGCAGCCAGCAAAGACTGGGGTGACTCTGGTCATCCTAAAGGTCAATGGATAATTGCCAGCCTCCCTGAGTACTTTAAATATAACTTGCTATATTATACCATCTACAAAGAGCCCTCCAAAGGCCTCATATATTCATGTAAAGCACCATCTCCTTAGCCTCCACTAATATAACACACATCCAAAGTTTTGTTTCCTCCTAAGAGATACAATAGGAAAGAAAAGGAGCAATTAAGCCAAAACCTATTAATTTCAGCATAAATTGTTAAAGAGCAGACAGCAGCAAAGAGGCAGCCATTGAGTAGACCCACACAACAGAACCACCAGGATGCTCTACAGCTTCTTGAAGCTTTCAAAGAAGGAAGAAAATCCACATGAATAAACTTTGCCTTTAAAAGAGTTTCCCATTCTATGACTTCCTCTGCAGTACAGCCCAGCTGATGCAAGTCACTGTCTTGAAGAAACATGGCCCCTTCACCAAATTTAAGGCAATTTTGCCTCTGGAGATGGACACTTCATGATGGAGCATAAGGACACTAGGACATTTGAATCACTAGAGTTGAGGGCCAGATCACCCCATTCAAGAGACTGAAGGTTCAGATTTTTGAAATGCTAAACAAGTCTATTCTCAGGCATCATATCAACTGGAACAATCCACTCAAAGGGTGAAGGTCTTCGACATCCTGATTACTACACCAGTCCAATCAGGCAGTTGGGGTATAGACCTTCTAAGGGTTAACCAGTTCATTTGAAAAAAAAAAAAAAAAAAAGAGAGAAAGAGAGAGAGACTCCAAAATCCACACAAGTCCATTAGGTGACAGAATTTTATTTTATTTTTTAATTTTTTAAAAGATCTTTTACTTATTATTTTTAGAGAGAGGGAAAGGAGAGAGTCAGAAAGGGAGAGAAACATCAATGTATGGTTGCCTTTCACCTGTCTTCAGCTATGGACCTGGCTGGAGACCTGGCTTGCAACCTGGTCATGTGCCCTGGCTGGGAATCAAACCAATGACCTTTGGGTTCACAGGATGTTGCCTATCCATTGTACCACCAGCCAGGGCTTAGAATTCTAGAACTAGAGGACCAGATCGGTCTGTTTAGGAGATGGGTCATTTAACAGCAAAAGGGCCAGGCAATCCCATGGAGGGAACTTAGACATGACGAGTTTTTACAAGAAATAGGGGGATTACACCCACTGAAGAAGTTTCATCATGTTACAGAGGTGAATATTTTCTGCAGAAAAGTTCCCTACAAAAGGACATTAAGGCTGGGAAGAGTTATTAAACAATTCATCCCATGCTTATTCCTAGATAAGCATGAGAATAAAACCATTCCTGACCCCACCCTGGAGAAAAAAAAAAAAAAAGACACCCTTGAGTACTATCAAGAGGGAGTAGAATTATGGGTGTCCAGGAGGTCAGGACATTGAAAAGGCATCACTGACCCAGCAATGCTGTTTCTATACCATCAACCCTTATTCCAAACTTATTTTAGCCCCTGTCGATTTAATTCTCAAATATTACTGAACACATGTGCTGAGATACTGCCACACTTTCCTATAACCTGCCACTTTGCTTAGACTTGAATTCTGTTACTTACAGCCAAAGAATGTTAATGGACACAATTTCAAGGTCCTAAAAGTACCTGGTCTTTACTGCCTTATTCCCTTTCCCATTGCTGCAAAATGCTTACAAGCACATGCTTCTTCATTTAAAGAAATAAAATTCCTCCAATTATGTATGTTTTTGCATCCAGACATCTACATTGTACGTTATGGTTCACAAGCCTTTTCATAATTTCACTATTTGGGGATCCTTATATTCTTGCAAAGTTAAAAATAAGAAGGAGTGTTGATGTAGTTATCCCAATCTTACAGATATAAAATGAAGTCTAAGAGATGAATTAATTAGTCCATTCCCAAGATCTCATAGTTCACAGATGGTGTGACCACCTTGAGAACCAGGTGTGTCTGAGTCTACCCTGGGGTCCTAGCCTTACCATCTTTCTTTGGAAGCTTTTGCTGTGGTGCGCCCAAACACCGATTCTCCCCAACCCCAACATTGTGTTTCTAGGAATCCAGAGAACTAGATTCTGGCCCATATCCTGCCATGGAACTTGTGTGAACTTGAGCAGGTTACCTAACTGCTCTGAAGCAAATTTTGCATCTATGTAGAAGTCCCACAAATTGGGTTTTCATGAAGCTTGAAAGAAATTATTTGCAAGAATGTGTATTACACAACAAAGTCATCTAAAATTGGAAGGCCCTGAGGTCATTCATCAATCCCTATCCCTCCACTGGGCCAAATGGATTGCATTTTTATAAAGGGACACAATAACTCCCAAATTGTCAATCTTTTGTGCTCCCCTCAAAGTGTCAAAGTGAAGATGCTAATACTTCTAATATGCCTGAGATATCCTACTCTAATTTTCTAGCACAAATCTTCCCTGACCATAGTCTCTTAAGAGCATCTTTCTCCCAAGGCAGGACTGAAACGTCAACATCTGGAGTCAATAGGTTTGAAGCTTGGGCAGAAATGTTATTTGAAAATGTTACTGAGGGAAGGTTAATGCATTGAATTACTGTCAGCTTATCTTTATTAAATTATCTCATTAAGCAATAGACACAGTGTAGATAAACTTTGATGGAGATGGGTAAAAACAGAACATCATCTTAGTATTTTTTTTTCCCTGAGAGGGGCTCAAATTCATCCCAGTGGGACAGGCTAAGAAACCATGAGGATCCAGAAATCTTAGTAGGACACAAAAGATGGGAGGTGGGGGATAAAGAAGGAAAGAAGTTCCTGATCTAAGATGGTATACTGGGAAGAACACAGGATCGTTGACCCCTTAATCCTGACAGTCATTAATTACCAATAAGGTTACAGGTATCTTAATTTCTTATATTAAAAAAAGGGAACTTTAGTGCGCTGTTGGTGGGAATGCAGGCTGGTACAGACTGTAGAAAACAGTATGGAATTTCCTGGAAAAAAAAAAAAAACAAAACTAAACTAAAAATAGAACTGCCTTTTGACCTGTTGATTCCACTGATTGGAATATACTAGAAGAAACCTGAAACCAATCCAAAAAAATGTATGTGCTCCTACATTCATAGCTATTTACAGTAGCCAGGATTTGGAAACAGCCAGAATGCCCATTAGTAAATGAATGGACAAAACAACTATGGGATATTTACACAATGGAATACCACTTGGTCATTAAAAAGAAGAAAGTCTTGCTCTGGCTGGTGCGGTTCAGTGGATTGAGCACTAGCCTGAGAACCCAAGGGTCGCTGGTTTGATTCTCAGCCAGGGCACATACCCAGGCTGCAAGCCAGGTCTCCAGCCAGGTCCCTAGCTGGAGGCAGGTGAAAGGCAACCATATATTGATGTTTCTCTCCCTTTCTTCCTCCCTCCCTGCCCTTCTCTCTAAAAATAATGAATAAAATTAAAAAGAAAAGAAAAGAAAAGAAAATTTTACCCTTTGTGACAGTATGGATGAACATGGAGAAGATTATGCTAAGTAAAATAAGCCAGTCAGAGAAAGACAAACATCATATGATCTCAGTTATAAGAGGAATCTAATGAACAAAATAAACTAATGAGCAAAATAGAACCAGAGGCATGAATTCATGGAACAGACTGACAGCTGTAAGAGGGTTTGGGGGAGGCGGGGACTGACTGAAGGAAGGTGAAGGGATTAGTCAAACAACACATATGAAGGACCCCTGGACATGGACAACAGTCCATGCAGATTGACTATGAAAGTAGGGGTGTGGGGCTGGGTGAAAGGGGGAAAAATTGGGACAAATGTAGTATTTTTAAAAGGGAAATGAAGAGCCCGCTCCACCTGCATCTCAAGTCTTCTGTAAGGACCTAATGGAAGAGGAAGTGCTTTGAAAAAAGCAGCGGTTGTTAGGATGTAGGTAGGAGGCAGGAGCCAGGAGGTCATCAGCTGGCTCCCAGGTCTCTGGCTTGAGAACTAAGTTCTGATAGAGGAGACAGGAGACTCTAGAAGAAAAGCACGCTTGAGGAGAAAGCATTTGACGCAGTCGCATTGAGAGTCCTGCAGCAGTGGGCTATCCAAGTGGAGATGTGCTGCAGGTCATGGGTCATTCATAACTGTTGAACCAGACGCTCTGCGGTAATGGACCAATAATCAGGCGTTTTATCCCTGTCTCAGCTGGGGTTGCCTAACTCTGGCAGCTGGTCCTCCAGGTACTTTATTTATTACTAATCTTGAGGGGCCCGAGACCCCTCCACAGGATCCTCTCTCCTTCCCTTCCACATAAATCAGTGGAAGAGCCATGCTATGTCCGGGGTGATAAATGAAGCCCTTCCCCAAAGAGTTTGGCCCAAGCCCAAAGTAGCAGCTCGCCTGTCGATTAAATTGTCCGTTTAAATCATCCTTGCCTCTTATGACAAAATGTTAATGACAAAATATAGGTGATCCTCCAAGAGAGGAAAAAGCTATATTTTTGCAAGTGGAAATTAGAAATGTATTATTAACAATGAACATTAATTATATATATTTAATGCTCACATGGGACAGATGATGGGTGCATAATTTGCAGAGAAGTGCAGGGGTCCTGAAACCTAGTGCAATCATTTTATTAAGCGCAGATTCTATTTCCTGCTCCTATGAATATTTCATTTGGAATATTTACTCCATTCTATTTTCCAGCCATGGCTGGAGCTGAGCTGCAGTTTTAGACTAATCTTTTGTCTTTCCTGATCTTGTCCTTGAGAGAATGATACTTATCCAGAAGTGACGTATCACTCTGACAAGGAGTATCCTGAAAACCAATGTACTCAGTGCCCAGGAAAATCTGTATTATCAATGGAGACCCCATGATCACTTAAGGCTGTGAACAGCTCCAAGGGAAAAGAATGTGGGGTGTTTTCAGGGTTGATATCCCTTGCCCTGGAAAATCTTTACTGTAATTTAATTCCTGGGTCCAATATTCCTATGTCCTCCCACAGTGCCCGCCCTGTCCCCACCAGAGCCCCCAGTGGGATGTGCTCATTGGCTGTGACACACACCCCGCTCCTAATGTCCCCATATTCTGGATGGAAGGCCAACCACAGATTTTGCAAAGTTGCACAGCTCATCAGAATTGAACATTTCAACAAAGAGGCAGAAACGTAAACACATACAATCTATATTCCTGCAAGCAGGATAAACTCAGTGAGGGCCAATGTGCCTGCCAATTTGTACAAAGTGTAGCTATACCCCTAGTATGCACATCACACTGCTCCTGCTACCACAACATGTCATAGTAAATGAAATATCTACCTTCCTTTTACTTACAGAATGTATCATTCCATCCTCGCAATCTCACAGCAAGATATTCTTCTTTATATGCCCTTTTGATAAAAAATAAACTGACCTTCAGAGATGCTAAGAAATAAACTCTCAAGAGCACATGCTGGTACAAGCTAGAACCGGTTCCAGATGACTGGTCCAAAGCTTATGTACTTAATCTCTGTATCTAACTCTATTTAAATGTTTCCCCCACTGGGTGAACTTGGGAAGACGGTGATAATCCTAATCAGAAACAGCAACACCAAGTACTGTTTACTGACAGCATACCAAAAGCTTTGCATATATTATCTCACATAGTTCTCCCAATAATCATATAAAGTTAATACAGTTATTTTCCCTATTTTTTTCATAAGAAAAGTGAGGCTCAGAGAGGTTGGGAACTTGCCCAGGCACACACAGCTTGCTAGTATAGAATCATAACTTTAACTCACATCCCTCTGACTCCAAAGCAAATGACTTTTCCCCTGGGTATCTAAGCAGCAGTCTGCTTTGTCTTCTCAAAGACTTACATTGATTTTCTTACCATTTGCCCAGGTTGCAACTGACCATCCTGCACTGCGCTTCCTAAACTCTTTTATTTCTGCTTCTGCCAGGCTGCAGACCCAAAGGCCAAGTCTTGGGCTCCAGCTCTGGGCTTACGGGTCAAGAAAAGCTACTTCTTCTCCAGTCTAAAACATTACTTGACTTGGAAATCCAGTTTTGTCTTGGTGGAAACTCTACCAGAGAAGGGTCTATGAGAGATTTCTTCCTTGATTATCTTTCAGGGCATGTTAAGAGACAAACTCTCTAATTAAAGGTCACCAGTGTGGTTTTTGGGTGAGTGCTAAGAATTTCTTGTCAGAGTGCAGTTGAAATTCTAAACAAATCACATGTTGTTTAATTGTGTGTGCAAATAAAATTATGCAAAACTCTTTAATTAGAGTATAAAGTTCAAAAGACCATTTAGACTTCGTGAAGATTTAATTTTTAATGACATGGGCACATTCATATGAAAGCATGTTAGGAAAAAAGAACAGGTGTAAAACTGTACATAATGTGGGATTATAATTATGTAAATGATCTAAGAGGTGTGTGGGGATGGAGAACCTGAAGATGAATACACCAAAATACTAACAACGATGCTGATAGATGGCATTATGGAGACTTAATTTTCTTTTTTATACTTTGTTGAATTTTCCAAATCCTCCACAAAGAAATATTTGCCTGATTGTAGAGGGAAATAAACATTTACATAACTACATTCTGTTGGGTTATAACGTTAAAATTTACATGGAGGTCTCGTATAGACTTGAGAGTGAACTAGAAAGGAGAAAAAAGCTTTCAAATGATCACTCCTGTGTCCATTCACCATGAGAGCATTTTGTTTGCATATTTTCTCTTTGTTCTTTTCCTTCGGAGATAATAGAGTTAGAATACCGATGTTAACCACATCTAAAGGCCTGGGAGCCCATTACAGCCCTCCTCCCAAACCCAGGAGAGAGAGCATCCAAGACATACACTTAGGCCGGGCATAGATGACATCTCTCTGGACTAAGGATAGTACTGCAGTCACCCCTGATGATGTGCCTGGTACAGCCACAACACTCATCACCGGGGTAGTCACTGTAGTGTGCTAGGGGGAGGAGGAAAGAGGAGGGAATGTGGGAAGTTACCACATTTGAACTCATAATATCTTTATAAAAGCTTTCTTCTAAATCAAACCATCTCCTTCCTCCCATCCAGACATTCTGGATATTGGGATACGCCATGTGGCCAGTAAAGTTTCCTACGTTTCTGTGGGGCAGAGTGTCTGCCTTAATTTACATTTCCCCGGGACTTCAGAAGCCATAACTTCTACAGAAAAAAATAAATAGGGCCCAGTGATTATAACAAGGTCCATGTAATTTCCACTGATTTTTAAAAAAGATTTTATTTTATTATTTTTAGAGAGAGGGGAATGGAGAGAGATAGAGAGGGAGAGAAACATCAATATATCATTGCCTTTCACCTGCCTCCAGCTGTGGACCTGGCTGAAGACGTGGCTTGCAACCTGGTTATGTGACCTGACTAGGAATCGAACCAGTAACCTTTGGGTTTGCATTAAAAAAAAAACAACAACAACAAAACCTGAAAAGAGGAATGCAGAAAGCATGCTTCTTTCAAGACTGGTGAACAGTATACCCATTTTTGGAGCAACTCAGGGTTCAAGAGTCACTCTTAATGTTGTGCTAATAAAAACTTGTTTTAAAAAATCAGAAAGACTTGTTAGGAGGGCTGCCCACCCATTTTCTAATGACCCAGATTTCCTTCTCCAAGGCTAAAGTCATAATTTAATGTGAAAATATACTCACATGTCCATGGTGGTCTTCACCAATGCCCCTTAAGCCAGGGATGAGATAAGAAGCAGAAAAGACAGACAGTATATATATATATAGATAGATAGATAGATAGATATAGATATATATATACATATATATATATTTTTTTTCCTGTTTATCTGAAAACCTTATTTTGCCTTTATTTTTTTTCAGAGTTCTAATTTCTTTTTTTCTTTTTTTTTTTAAATTTTATTGTTGTTGTATTAGATCCATCCCCTTTTTGCTCCCCTCTGTCCCCCTCCCCACCCACCCATTCCCCCCAAAGTCAATCCAGTATATTTTTATTCACCCTCTCTTAAAACAATAATGCATGCAACCTCATGTCATTACTTTGTAATGATCTTAGTCTAGTTAATAGCACAGTAACATTCCAAAAAGGAGCAAGGAATTATTTCCATATTTTGATTTTCATTGCAAAAGTGGAAGGAGATCTCAATTTTTTTTTTTTTTTCTGCTAGAGAAGCTGTCTGCTGTCCATGACTACATTAGCTCTGTTAAATTGCAAGAAACCAAATGATCAGTTTCCTGCCCTTTTGAGCAATTCCAAGTACTGGCTGACTGGCACCCAGATATGTAGACATGGGTTTCCAATGTCTACGTGAAGTTTGCTTGAGTTCACATCAAGTCAGGGCCTTTTGACCTTTCAGCAGAATTGACCTGTGATTTGAACTTCCTTGGGGGTGTGTGGGCTGCACAGAATAATTAGGAAAGTGGGCTCTGGGTTGGGGGTGGGAATAAGAGACCATACATCTATTCTGTTTTTCAGGTTTAGTGAGAAGGCCAGATGATTCAAAGAGGCCTCATGCAAAGACTGAGCACTTGTTCATTAATTCATTCATCTATGTATTCATCAATACTGTGGGACAAGTACTGTCCTAGGCCTTTGGCTTATTATGGTCCTGAACACCACAGGCATCATATATTGCAATTAACAGCAGCCATGCTTTGAGTGTGGGATTTTCTCAATAAAAGACATGCTTGATTGTAATAAGCACAATGGGTTTCACAAGACCTTTGGTTTTAGGAGCAGGGAAAAGACTAAAAAGCAGCAAATCAACTAAATGCTGACATAGATTGTAAGATGCACCTCAAATAATATTAAATGTGCAAAGAAATAAAATTACATCTTAGAACCACAATGAGATGCCACTATACACCCAACAGAACGGCTAAAATTAAAGAGATTAAAATACCATGTGCTGGCAAGAAGGTACAGGAAATGTAACTCTTATACATTGTTGGTGGAAAGGTAAAATGGTCTAACACTTGGTAATAAGTTATGACAGTTTCTAATAAAACTAAACATACAACTATACCACAGCCCAGCAGTTCTACTCCTAGGTGGCAGTTACTCAGGAGAAATGAAAGCATGTGTCCAAAAGATGCTAGTACATTAATTTCAAGAGCACCTCTACCTATACTAGCCAAAAAGTTGGCACAACTGTTTGTCAACAGGAGAATCGGTGGACAAACTATAGTACATTCATTCAGTGGAGTACCACTCAATAAGCAAAAGGAACTTCTGATATATGCAATAATATAGATGAATATCACAGACATAATACAATGTGAATGGGCAAACACAAAGAATAGGTGTCATATGATTCCATTTATATGAAACTACAACAGGCAAAGCTAAGCTATGGGGGAAAATATCCAAATAGTTAATGCTTCTGGAGGAAAAGGGAGTGGGGACTGACAGGAAAGAGACGCCAAGACACTTGATGGGGTGTCAGTAATGTTCTCTGTCTTGATAGGTACTTGGTTTCCACAGGTATATTTATTTGTCAAAACCTATTTAATGCTACACTTAAGAATTGTGCATTTCACTGTATATAAATTTCACAAGAAAAAACAGCTGTAAACAAATGTTGAATTCTGATTAATGCTACTCATGCTCACTGACACCTTGAAATGCATGAGAAATGTGAGTTGAATGGGTGGATGGATGGATGGATGGATGGATAAAAGGAAGGAAAGACAGATTTATAAAGGGATGTTAGAGAAATGAATATACGATAAAGCAAGGAGAGTAAAATATAATTCTAGGAAGTAGGTAGTTGGTATGTGGGTGTTCCCTATGAAATTCAACCTTCTATATGTTCAAATTATCATAAGAAAGCATTAGGAAAATAGATCTTTGACTCAAGCAACTACGGTAGATGAGATGGTCACCAATATCCTTTCATCTCCCCATGTAGGCCCTTTTTAAAACTTTGTCTCCCATTTGAACAACCCATAATCCCTATGGTATGACTTCAGAAAACTCAACATCCTTCCCCATATCCAGTTCTACTAAACAAACTGAAAAATCAATACATGTGAACCTGTTAAGCCTTTTAAATTGGTAGACATATGTGACCCTCACCATGGTGTATTTGTATTTTAATCCAATAATTCATTTAACATCCATTAATTAAATACCTCGAATTCTCCTGTTGTCTCCTATGTTTCCTCATATTTATATGTGGCAACTACCATGTTTTGTGTAATTTCTGTGTGCCAGCTACTGTGCTAGGTGCTTTCAAAAATTATCATCATTACTGTAACAACCTGATGATTTAGAAGTTGCTACCACTACTTTACAAATGAGGAAACTGAGGGTCAAGCAGTTTAGAAATGTCCTTAAGTGACATAGCTATTACATGGCAAAGCCAGTATTCTAATTTTGAAGCCCATACATTTGAATATGCGATAAAAGATGACCTTTAAATTTCTTTCTGTTTTAGAATCTCTGATTCTAGAGGGGGAAAACAAAGCCTACAGTACTAGACATTGTTGAGCACTGTTGAAGTTTAAGGGATTTACTGGAACTTTGAGTAAATAAATAACTGAAATTCTCCAACCTTTTTAAAGCATTACCTCCAGCAACTCCTGCAGCCTGGTTTGTTCCATTTTCTAAACACACCTTGTATTTTTAAGCTTACCACAAGGGGGGTGGGGGGGTTGGGGAGAGAGCACACCAGCTGTCACCAGGACCCGAGACCAACTGTGTAATATAGCTGAAGGTTGGATTTGTTGTTTCTGGGGAGTCACCGTGAAGGGGGAAACATTGTGTATTCAACAGCACTTGCTTCCAGATCAAAGATAGCATACAAATATATCTTCAGGGGTAAACATTTCTTTTCCCTGGCCAACTTGGTAGGAAGCTACAATATCCTTATTTAAGGAATGTTAACAGTGGACAGTATCTTTGGCTTTTTTTTTTTTTCCTTTAAACAGAAAGACAAGAAAGCATTGTTCAAATGAAAAAACCTTTGGGAATATCCCTTAAAGCAGTGTATAACCTTAAATAGGAACTCAGTGAAGGCTTTGATATGAGGCCAAGAATGAGGTTCACATATTTAGTTTTATGAGAATCTCATAAAATATTGATTTAGAACATGGAGACTCAAGATAAATGACTAAGTTGACTGGTATTTTGGTCCATATTGAGCTTCAATTTATTCATGACTGGTTTCTCTTAACAGAAATTCATGGCACAAAAATTCGGAGTTTTGGGTTATAATGCACATATTTCTCATTTTGCCTTTAAACACTGCAAATATTTCTTACCTAGATGAGTGATTAAACTGTAACAATATCCCCTTATATAACACAGCACTTTGTGGTTCTCAAAGGGCTTTCAATCCCCTTCCTTCTCTCCAAGCTAACCTCATTTTTGTATGACAGACACAGCAGGCACTATTATTACACTTTACAGATGACAACAAAAGGGAAGATTTAACCAAATTGCAAACAATGGTTGGGATAATCAGAATGTGACCTTGCATTATCATTATGAGTAATAACAGTAACGTAATAGTAATTGTAAAAGTCACCACGATAGTAACTGTAGTAGCAATAATAGCAATAGCAGTAGCAGTAGGAATGGTAACAGAAATGACAACATCACAGCTTTTTAGCAAGATGCTTTGCCTACATAGGTCAGCGATTCTCCAGTGCACCTGTAGGGTGGGGAACTTGCAGGCTCCGCAGCTCCCTCTCCTGGAGAATTCAGAAAACCAGAGCCCTTTCCGTGTCCCCTGCCATTTTGACAGTGCCTCACTACCATCACTACCATGACTGCCATCAGGCACGCACAGCTGGCATGATGAAACAGAGAGACTTCTATCTGGATTAACTAAAAGCTAAGATTTCCTAAAACATTGCAATGACAGACTCCCAGAGCCTGACCCTGTTGTTCTTGGCCAAGACCTAAGATTGGGTTTATTTAGAATCGCTGTTATCTAGCATTTGTTCTATCCCTTCCAATCTAAGATGCTCAGATGGGGTTCCCCAATAGTTTGGGGACCTCCCTCCTTTATTTCTCCCACCCCTATGCATTATAACTGAAAGAAGTTTGGAAGGGTGGCAGAATTAAGTAATAAGTGTATGTCTCATGTCAGGGTTCATTAGCTGAAGACGTTTTTTCACCCAAAAGCAGATGAGAACCTGGTCCTTGCTACTCTCACAGCCAGCAAAAACTGCCACCCCCAGGATCTGTGACTCAGCTGAAGGGTCTCCCTATCAGCTATGAACTAATCAAAATTACAGTGACTGTCTATAATTTTTTTAATGCAACATGTCTTTTGTTAAATGGCACAAAATTTCACAAACTTCTCTGTGACTAAAGAGACTAATTCCTACAAGCCCCAAAATGAGTTACTAAGGATTACAGACACTGGTATTTGGGATCTAAGATCACTGCACTCCTCAAGTTCTCTGATGACTCTAAGTCAATGTTTCTGAACCAGAGGGGAGGGCAGAGGACAGTGGTGGTAAGAAGTGGGAGGGACTAGACAAAGGACATGTATGAATGACCCACAAACATAAACAACAGTGTGGGACTTGACTATGAGAGTTGGGGGAGGGGGCAAGGGGTGAAAAATTGGGGCAACTGCAGAATAACAATAAAAAGCAATTTTAAAAAGAGTAATTGGTCCATGCGGAATCCCTTATGTCCCTTCTGATATCCAGCACCCAGCAGTGGGATCCACGGTGCTAAGTTGCACAGAAAAAATCATTTGTGTTGCCATGGCTGAGAAAAAGTTTTTGATTGAAACTCACCCCTAGAATTCCTCCCTTGGCCACTATTATTTGGCCTGTTTCTTTCTTCCCAAACTCCTCATTTTCTCATTGTCCCCAATTCACCTTCTTAAGTATACAAAGGAAAATCATGCACTTCCAGAGACGCTGCAGCCCAGCTGCCTGACGACCTGAGCACCGAAGGGTGGAGGTTGCTAGTGAAGACACAGGGTGGAAGAGGGAGGAGGTTTTGCAGCCCAAGAGAAAGTGGAAGGAAAGTCTGTGGCACATCAATTACCAACCTTAAGGGCTGTTCATTAAGTGAGATGATTTATATAAAGCACCTAGCACATAATAAATGCTCAATAAACATTAGACCCCTTCACTCCCCCTTCCTGAGGAGCACCATCCATTTTCCACTCGCTGATTAATTAGCGAGAGTGCTGCATATCTGACGGATGCACTGTATAGAGCACGGACAGTTGATTCATCATGAATAATGTAATGTCACAATCTGGACTATTTATATTCAGATGAATTGTACATAATATGCCACACATACTAAAGAGGGACATTAATATTTAGCATTCCAAGCTAAACCAGGATGATTAATATGGCTTTAACTTTGTATCTTCTTTGCAGAATTTTTAATCTTCTCTCCTTTCAAAGGGACACTGTAAGAAATATTTTCTAAAACATAGGTGGGACTTGCTTAGACATGTACACTGATATAAAGAGTTGAGCAGGATGTTTCAAGGGTCTTAAAAATCTCCATATCTTTTACCCGAATATTCCCATTCTGAGAATTTAGCTTAAGGAAACATTTCAGAAAACAGGGGGGAAAATCTTTATGCACAATATATTATGATAGGTGATTGGTTTAGCAAATGCATTCATTACACAGAACATTATGCAGTCATTAAAATTACTTACACAAAGCATTATCAACCACATAGAAATATACCTCTGTCATAGATTTAAGTAAAAATAATTAGCATAAACTAAGAGGCTGAAGAAAATAACACCAAAATGTTTACAATGGCTGTTTTGAACTAGTGAGCCTACTTAAAATTCCTCTTCTTACTTTTTCAAATTTTTATAGATATATCTCCCCAATTGCTTTTTAAATTGGAAAAGTCCTTTTAGAAATAAATAAAACATCACTGACTCTAAGCTCCATTTGGCCAGAATCTTTGTTTCTCTCTCATTGTTGTGACTCCAAATCTTAGCATGAGGTCTATCACATAAACAGACATATAGTAAATTCTATCAACTGCAGTAATAATTTCCACTATACATTTTTTATGTTGATAAATTCCTGAGGCCAGGTAAATGAATGATGAAAAGGCGAGGGCTAGCAGGCACCAGCCGCCGTTTATTGAGTGCCTATTGTGTGCCTGCCCTGTGCAGCCACTGTCTATATATTTTTAAAGTTTGCAATAACCTTGTAGGTAGATGGCATTATGTGCGTATTTCAGATGTGTAAGCTGAGAAACAGAGAAAGCAGAAGAATTTTTCCAAGTCCCATTGCTGGTAAAAGTGGATAAAACCCAGCTGTGTAACTCCAGTGTTTTCATTCTGTCTACTGAGACTCACCTAGACTTTTGGAGTGTTCTAGTAAACCCTAAGCAGAAGCTCTCTTGACACAAAGATAACAAAGTTCTAAAATTTCAGTTTCCCATCACAGAATGTTTCGAAATTATGACTACTCCTCATCATAGTTCAGTGAATAGGAAAAGAGGTCTACATGTTCAAAATTGGGGTTTTAATGACCCAAGATTCAAGATACCTTTCTCTCACCCATCCCACTCTCCAAATCCGTTCAGATTCTTTCACTGAAACCCCAGAATGGGGCCTTCCTGAGTCCCCTGGGCCCCTGGCCAGGCCAAAGAGTACAGCTGTGCACCTAGCTGTTTGGGTCACCCATACCCACCACCTCGGACTTGAAGGCAGACACTGATGTCGACTGCAGTTGGACAGGGATGAGCTCTGATGAAACTTGGGTTTGTTGGATTTGCAGGTTTAAAACATGCTCACCTTCAAGGAGCCTTCTCTCTGCAAATACTTACTGAGTGTCTGCTATGCACAGCATTTTGCTAAATGCCGAAGTTTAAGGGGATCCAAACGTACAAGACCCATGTCTCTCTGGAGCCTATATCCCACCGGGGCAGGCGGATATGAACAGTCAGAAGCTGCCTTGTGTGATGATAGGAAGTGGCTGGAGGTTATAATGGGAGCATTCTCCCCTGGTCCAGAGGCCACTGATGAAGTACCAGTTGTTGAAACATGAAGGATGAGGAAAGATGAAATGATCCAAGAGGAGGGGAAGGAGGAAACATGTGACTAGAAAAAGCATGTTGCCTTTGAGAAATACAAATGGTCAGAACTTCCCAGAGCACATGGAGCTTGAGAGAGGAAGCTTCAGAGAAGGCAGAAGCCTGGGGCAGGGCCCTAAGGGTCATGCTCAGGATGTTTGCTTGCATTTATGCTGGGAGCTGGGGGAAGTCATTACAATCCTACAGCAGGCTCAAACTCCAACTGGCTGGCGACTGGCGTGGGCAACGAACTGGGGAGGGACAAGAGTGGTTACAACGTCCAGCCCGACCCCTCCCCACAACTGCCTATTGCCTCCTTCTCTGTGCCCGCAAGTCTGCCTCAGGAGCCCTTCGTGTGCCCTGTCGCACTTGGCACTCACTGCACCTCAGCACCTGTCGCAACCTGTTGGAATTTCCTGTTCACTTCTCTGTAACGCAGCCAGTCTGCATGCTCTGTAAAGGCAAGGATCCCATTTATCTTGTCAATGCTTATATTCCCAGTGCCGCCAGCAATGTTGGTCCACAACAGGCATTCAGTAAACATTTATAAAGTAGCTAACATTTCACTGAGAACCTACTATATGCCAGGTAGCCTTCTCGTCCTTTCATATTATGTTATTGCCCTTCAGTTCTCCCTACATCTCTACACAATATCCGATCCTAACAGATGAGTAAACCAAGGCACAGGGGCCAGGTAACATGTCCAGGGTTCCATGGCTACCACATGGCACCACTGAGTCCCGTAGTCCATGCTCTTGAGCACAACACTACAACGAATAACAAAAGAAAGAAATCCTGATCTTCTATAGCCAGCATTTAATTATCTGTGTTAATGGTTTAAAGCAGTGGTCTGCATCATCCAAAACCCGGGTAACTGTGAAATAATCCCCTGGTGGCCTCAGGGATACATATGGGTTTTTCTCAGTAGACTGACCTTCGTAAATTACCACTTAAAATAGCCAGTGACAAAACTGATTCCTGTTCCCCAAGTAGCAATCCAACTAATGGACAGGAAGTAACTAAGAACTACCGTGGCTCAGCCAAAAAAAGCACTCAATCAACACATTTAATTAGCACTTTCTTGGAATTCAAGCGCCCACCATTTTTCTCGGTGCCCCGTCACTGCCAGATTCCTTGAAAGCATATTCCACACCCACCATCTCTCCTTCCTTTCCTCCTAGTCACTCATCCTGAAATCAGGTCTTCGTCCCCACAACTCCACTGAAGGCCACTCTACAAGAGGCCAGCAATGACCTCTGTGCTGCATATCCAATGGCTTCCTGCCATCTCTGAGACTGGACATGGTGTCTAATCCTGTTCATCTTGAGAGTCTTCTCTTAGCACTTTGGATTAAAGGACAACGGACCTGGAGGACCATGCTTAATTTCTCCTCTTGCCGTGATTGGGAAAAAAATCACATACGCTCCCTCTAGCCCAAGTTTTAACCCTTTGTGTGCTGCTGTGAGATTAAGGAGTCCCACCTGTGGCTTCCTCTTGTCTCTCCTAATCTTATAGGACATCACAAAAAAAGTCTGATGAGGCAGGAAGTACTCCAAGTTAACTAGAAAATAGATGAATGAACTAAATCTCCATAAAGAGGCTACTACGTTGAATTGTCAGTGAGATATAGCCTAACCAAGGACATTGCTTTTGCTTTTCATTCTCAAAAGAGATTTCATTTAGGACGTAAGAGGTACAGAGCTTTATAGATGAGGGGACTGATTATATAGGCTAAGATGCCTGTAACTACATTTAAACATTGTAATGGTGTGTAAAAGGCTTGGGCTTTGATATCAGCCACTGAGACCAAAAGTGCAGTTCAATCAATTACTAGTAGTATAAATTTCCTCACTCACACTAACTCTCTGTGACTCAAGGTCCTTATGTGAAAAGTGAGAATGACAGAAGGGGTAGTGAAGGACAAGTAGCATATTATGTGTACAAGGAGCCTTCTTCATTCTCTCTGCAAATACTCATTGAGTGCCCGCTATGCACAGCACATTGCTAAATGCCAAAGTTTAAGAGGATCCAAATGTACAAGATAAGATCCATGTCTCTCTGGAGCCTACATCCCACTGGGGCAGGCAGACATGAACAGTTAGAATCACACATAGATGCATAGAAGCTGCAATAATAGGAAGTGAAAGGAGGTTATGATAGGTCTTAGCACGTAGGAGGTGCTTAATAAGTGCTCATTTCTTCTCTTTTCCCTGCTGAGTCAAAGGACGCAATGCTACGTGTCCATGTTCCCTATGCCAGGGACACTACTTACAGCTCACGTCCTTGCCATGAACTTCCCACATTTCCCAGCCCCTTGAAGTTTGGAGGGGCCATGTGACCAGCATTGTCCAAAGAAATGTGAGTAGAAGCCATCCGTGTCACTTCCTGAACTACAGCCTTGAGGAGCCAGTGCAAGACACTATAGAATCCTATTCCCCTTGTGGAAGCCACAAGATCATAGCAGCTTGTATTTCTGTGTCACCAGCTGGAAGACAGCCCTGGAGAGTTGCCTAACCTGCTGTGGAATTTGAGTGACAGGGAAACTATTCTTGTGCTAAACCACTAAATTTCCAGGGTGGTCTGTTATTATGCACAGCCTAGCTTACCCTGATTAAATATATTGCTCACTGGAGTCTGTGTTCCCTACGGTGGCAGCGGGGATGAATCAACCTCATGTTTCTCTTTACCCGCTGTCTTCACTATCAGCATCTCCTCTTCCCATTCTCCCCTCTCCTTCACACACCAGAATCTGATCTCTTAACTTTGCTTCTGAAGAACCTGAAGTCCATGGAGAGGGAAGGATCTGCCAAAGCCACACAGCACACTAAGTGATACAGCAGGCCAAGAAGCCAGGTCTCCTGATTCCCCCACAGCTCCCCACTAGCCACACTACACCACCACCCTAAAACCTGCAACTTCAGACATGAATACTGTTCTGAGCTTGCCATACCTTTCAATCACTGTAAGTGATATAATCCATGCTACATTAATGCACTAATTACCAACAGAGCACATTACCATTGCCCTAATCGCTAACAAGAAATATTGTCAATTCCCTGTGCTGTTTGCAAAATGTTTTCAGACTTGTTGCAAGGTTTAGCATGAGGAGGGAAGACATAATACAATGAACAATTGATTCATTTCATATTGACAACCAGTCAGGTGGCTCTTTTATTCTTTGTCAGCACAACAAAACCAGGCCAAGTCCCAGAAGGAAGGTGGTGAATGCGCTAGGAGCATGGATATGCTCTGGAAATAAAATCCCTGCTTGGTTTAGCTTCCCATATTTCCCCTTTTTGCCTCCATGAGTTTTTCAAAGCCTCAGTTTTGTTAATTCATAAAATGGGCATAAAAGTAGTGCCAGCCTCATGGAAACTCAACAGCTTCATGAGCATAAAGTCCTGAGCAAAGTACTGAGAACAGAGGGAAGTGCTCAGTGGATATTAACTGTGTTATGATCACCATTCAGGGGTGGTTCCCTCTGTTGTCTTAGTAATTAATTTTTCCTAGAAGCTTGAAGGAAAATTGGTCAAGGAAGAAGAACTAGAGGGCTCTAATTTATCATTCTGTCATGATTCTTGGAGACACTTTACTAGCACTCCATCTTCCAATCCTTATCACAAGCCTGTGAACTAGCTATGAGAATGCCAGTTGCACAGACAAGGAAACTGAGGCTCAGGCAGGTTATGTAATTTATTCAAGGCCACACAGCTCGTAAGCAGGAAGTGGTGAAGGGAGGATATCAACCCATGGTGATCTGCATGTTTTTTACTTCAAACAATGCACTAATTCAATTTCACTCCTCAGGGATTTTCTGCCTCCAAATATCTTTGTGGACATGTATTTTTAGTCTAAAGAGATTCCTACTTATGGGCACAGGAATGGGCGTATCCCCTGGGTCTGCCATTTAAAACACATTCAGTCGCATGTACTTATTAAGTGTTTACTGTGTGCCCAGCATGGTGTTTAATAATAGAAGTACCAGAAACAAGGAGATAACTACATGTGGTCCTTGACTTTGAGTCCATCAGAGTCTAACAGCATCTTCTATAACTCAGTTACAGCAGCAACAACAAAATCTGAGAGTGCACAAAAACATGAGCACACAGAGTACAGAGGGAAACTCAGAAGAGACTTCTCAGAGCCAGTCTTGGAAGAGCATTAAACATCTGCATGCAGATTTGGGGAGAAAGGGCATTCCAGATGGAAGACGAGCATATGCAAAGTCATAGAGGTGTGAACAGGCACGTGCTGGTCTCCAAAGGACCAGCAGCTTCTGCTGGAGCACACTGGCCACACACCACTGTGTTCATGACGCTGTGTGCACGAGGGGAAGGGAAGGAATAAGACTGAAGGGCAGGGGTCAGATCAGCCTGGCAGATCTCAAGCTGGATCTGAAGGCACCGGGAAGCAGTCCAGGGACCTAAGCAGATGACATAGCCAGGTTAGGCTTTATAATAGACCCCTCCACTTGCTGTGTAAACTGAGGTAGGTCTAGAGTAGTAATTCTGAACCCTGACTACAGCGGGCATTGTTTAAAACACAATGCCAGGACTCACCCCAGACCAATTAAATCAGATCCTCTGGAGGCACAACCTGGGCACTGGTGTATTTGCAAGGCTCACTGGCAATTTCAACGCATATCCAGGATTTAGGCTACTGGTTTAGGGGCAGAAATAGCAGTTGGGGGCTCATGCTGAGGAACTCCAAGCTAGATGAAGAGAAAGGACCAGATTCAAAACAACAATATTTTAGGAGCTAAACTTGACAGTTGTGATTGATGAGATGTGGAAGCCAAGAGTGAAAAGGGAGGAAGGTGGGTAGGAGGAGGAGCTCCATTTTTAAAAACTTGATATATATACATAGTATATCACACATTATATTGCCAGGAGTCTAACAAGCCCATGAGCAATTATAGATGTTTTCCATCCCCATGGCAGTTATCTAGGAGAGTTCAGAAAGATTATAATGATTCAAGAAAGCGTATGGTGTGTTACAAACACCATCTTCAATGCTCAGGGATCCACATTCATTCCAGTCACCCTACGATCTGGAGGGATTTGCACCAACGCCATCGCAGACTCTTGAAGGAGAAATGCCTGGGGAATTCTACGGGAGGAATGAAATTGCCCGCTCCTTAGTACGTTATTTACTTTGACGCAGAATTCTAGCAGCTGCAGCTCAGGCCCATTGTTCACATGGTTGGGTAAGGGAATGTAATGGGAATATCATTAATTTGATGGTTTTCAAGGAGGTGATTTCCAATTTGAGTTATTTTCAAGTTGTAAAATGAGCCTGAGCCAGTTTGTAAAACAGCAAGGAGTCAATGCACCATATAACCTTGATTTTTTTTTTGAGTCTCAGTGCCATGAAGAAAAAATTCTCCAAGCCCATGATAAGGGGGTAAAAAAACAAAACAAAAATGCCACCATCCTCCCACCCCCTAGACAAATTAGCAAGACAAATGTTAGCAAAAGTCTCTGCCGATGCACCATTATTTACAAAGGCAGAGGGAAGAAGATGCTGTGAAATAAATCATGCTGACAGTTCAATCAAAAAAAAATCAGAATCTATTATGCTGCTTCTCAAGTGTTGGAAAAAAACTGGACAGGGAGAGCCAAATATGTACTCATGTGCTTTACTTACCCATAATAACAACCTGAATTCTTCAGGTATTCCTGTGTAGTGAAATCTGCATGTTAACCTGACAGGATAGGCTCACTCAACGTGTAATATTTGTTTGAATTCCAACCCTGAGCCAGTGTTGTTCCAGGAACAGGGGATGTGACGGTCAGTTAAGACCAGTGAGACCTTTGCTCCAGAGAAGGTTCAAGTCCAGCTGTGAGTGGGGTGAACAGGCAGGCAATACACAAAGGCGATGGTCAATGGTAAGTGTCCTAAAGAAATTTAAGCAGGAGGTACAGTTGAGACCAACTCGGAGCTACTTTACATTGGGGGTTGAGTGAGACTGGCCGGTGGAGGTGACATTTAAGCAGAGAACCTTGAAAAAGAGTGCTCAAGGAGGGTGGGCATGTTCAAGGAACAGGAAGAAGGTGCGTAGGTCTAGGCCGGATGAGCAAGGTGGGCAGGTAGGAGGAGATGAAGTCTGAGACGGAAGCAGACAGGACTTACCAGGACTTGAGAAGGAGCCTAAATTTCATTCTGAATGCAAAGAAGGTTCCTGGAAGACTTTAAGTGGAGAGGCCATATATCTGATTTACACATTTTTTTTTTTAAGATTTTATTTATTATTTTTAGAGAAAGGGGAAGGGAGAGGGGCCAAGAGGGAGAGAGACATGAATGAGTGGTTGCCTTTCACCTGCCTCCAGCTGCAGACCTGGCTGGAGACCTGGCTTGCAACCTGGTTATGTGCCCTGGCTGGGAGTCAAACCAGCAACCTTGGGGTTTTCAGGCTGGCACCTTATCCACTATGCCACCACTCAGGGTGTGATTTAAACATGTTAAAGACAGCTTCAGTTAGGTCATTCATGTAGGTCATCTCAGGGAGGAGAGAGAGATTCAGTATAATTGTGGGAGGGGTGATTCACAAGAGCAGACTTGGGGCAAGAGAGAGGTGATCCACCGAGGACTTGAAACCAAGGAGATCCTCAAGAAAAATGTGCTATTTAGACATTAATGGTGAGAAGAAGTAGTGAGCCATGGGCATAGCTTGCTGGTATCATTAAATCATCAACATGAACACGTCTGAGAAAAGATGCTATTGTGTGCTGAGGGGTTGCCCTTCCTCTGACAGCAGGATATGCAAGAGCAAACATGGGCACGTACATCTCAGGGGAGTGGGCACTAAATGCCAGAACCATGAGAAACATGGTCACTAAGTATGAGATGGGGCAAGAATGATACCTTAGGTCTTGCAGTCTGGACCAGTGACTCTCAGCAGGGGACAGTTCTGCCCCCACCGAGTCATTAGTTAGCATCTAGACATTTCTATTGTCACAGCTGGGAGAGAGGATGTTCTGGAATCTAGTGGGTGGAGGCCAGGGATGATGCAAAACATCCTACAAGGTACAGAACAGTTCCCACAACAGAGAGTTATCCTGCCCCAAGGGCCCAGAGTGCTGACATTGAGAAACCCTGAACGTACTACAGCAGCAGAGGTGGACAGCACTGGATTTCAACCCACTCTGTGTGATCTTGGGCAAGTCCTTAGCCTCACTGTGCCTCAGAGTCTGCATCTTAAAATGTCCCTGCCTCCTATGAAGATGCGGATATAGAGCTGAGGCCATGAGGGAGCACTGAAGGAAGAAGACAGATGCTACATCAACAGGCTTTGGTATGAGGTCTCAACACACCTTCGTGAGTGCCGCAAGTCGGATAATGCTTGGAACTGACGTCAGCATATGGCAGTGGATCTGGGTTCCCTGACATACAATGGGTCACTTTGGGAACTAGCCCAACTTTCCAGTGCTCTCCCTGTTCTGGTTCACATGTGCATATGGAAACATAAGAACTTGTCTGTGTGAGCCACCTCAGCAGGAATGGCTTTTCCCAGGTTCCAGTCTGTCAGGAAGAACAGAATAAAAACAGGGCCAATGATCACTGTGCCAAGTCAGGACAGAAGCACCTTTCCTGCACACGTGGTGGAATTCACTTCCCCCAATCTCCTTAGTAGTACCTGAAAGCACCTTTATTGAACTCAACACTAAAGAAGTGGTCCAAAAAAACAGCTGAGACTGTCTCAGCTCAGTTGGGGCTTCCTGGATCTCAGCACGGCTGACAGCTGGGATGGGAGAGTTCTCTGTAGGGAGCGGTCCCATGCACTGTAGGATATTTAGCAATGTCACTGGCCTCTGCTCACTAGAGTCAAGTAACCCCCAATTAAAATGAAATAATCTGTGTTGACAGATAAGAGCTGGGCTCAGATCTTAACTCTTCCCATTACCGGTTAGTGGCCTTAAACAAGTCCCTCTCTTCTTCAGGACTCTTCTCATTTGTACTATAGGCCTCATACTTCTCTATAGTGAAGATGAAATAATACGTCAAGTTCTGAGCACAGTGTTTAGCACATAACTGGTTCTTGGAAAGTCCTAATGGCTATTTCTTTCACATGGTAGAAAGCCAGAGTAGACATGGAACTTAGTGGCTGCACCCCCAGAACAAAGTGCATTCGTGATAAGCGGTGTCACAAACAGACACAAGTATGGCCCACTGCCTTTGTGCTGAGAACACTGATTTGCCCTTTCGTCTACTGAGGGGGTATTATTGTTTATTAAGATCACTATTGTCATCGCCAGCCCAGAAAGATACTGTTGGACTTTTCCTCCATCTGGAAGCTGTCTGGATCCCATCCAGACTCGATGCACCCCTGAACTTGATCAAGTCTTCCCCTTTGCAGGGAGGGAGGCCGTGGCAACAAAGTCCTTATGAGGTCAATCAACACACGTGAGAAAAACACAAACTGAGAAAAACAAACAAAACAAACTTTGCAGCAGCCAAGGAGGACCGGGCGGTCTCCCTGACAGCTTGTGTTTAAATACTTTCAAAGGAAAGCGAGTTCACCTCCAAAGAGCTGACTGCTACCGGCAGATCCCGAGCTGGAAGCAGAGTCCTCTCAGGCCTGCCCAGAGCAGACATTCTGACAAGGAAGGGCTACTAATTTCAGCCCATTTTGTGAGGTGCCCACAGCCTCAATGGGAAATCACAGCCATTCTCTGGAGAAGGTGGTTAATCACCTTGTGCAGTCACAGGAATGGAAGAAACAAAAAAGAGCTGAAAAGCCTCTCAGAAAGGAAGGCTCCAAGTGGCATGTTCAGAAGGATAATGCTCTCCAGGCATTTTCTCCCCACACTGCCTCGAGCTAAACAGAATAGATTATTAGAGTTTAAGATGCATTTTGATGCTATTTTAGTGATAGGGGCCAATTATATCCCCAGTTCAGTCCCACCTTTTATTCTTCCTCTCAGTGGAGTTCCTGCAGGAGACAGAGCTTGAGCCAAATGAAAGCAAAGAATCGCATTGATATTAGTTGGGCCAATGCCCAATACTACAAAGCTGGGCTTTTTAGAAATGGCAGGTATGAGTAGCATGATCTCGATAGTCACCTTCTCCTTAACCCAAATCAGAATCTTGACTGGACACAGTAAAGAGGATCTTTGGACATTAGCATATGGCGGACACAATTCACCTGATAAGTCACCCAGTGTGTATGGGGCAGGGGACCAAGAACAGAATGAGAGAATATGGCTAGTCCTGGTCCCTTAGCTCATCTATCTAGAAGCATCTTACAGACAATGGCTGATGGAGATAGGGGTACAAAAGATGACTCTCTTGCCTCACAGAATGTACTTCGATGGTATTATATGGGTTCTATAGTTGGGACCAGCAAAATACTTTGGCCAGCCGCTCAAAGAATAATTCTCCGCTAGTGCATTAGGTCTTCAAGTTTACTCTTCTATCTCCCCGTTAGGGTGTTGGTACCATGGGGACAAGGACCTCACCTGTCTTGGTCACCTCTGTGATCTTAGGATCCAGCACAGTGTCTGGCACATGGTAAACTGTGAGCCCCCTATTTGAGAAACTGAAAGTCTACTTTCTTGCCATTTTGACTCTATTTCTTTTCATCCCATGTTTATTATAAAATTTTCCTAAATAAGCAGAAAAGTTGAAAAGCCCATACAGTAAACACTTAGATTCAACAACTGTTACTATTTTACATCCTATATTTCAAAATAATAGCAAGTGTTGTTTGTTTAATCCTGACAAATAGCATGGAAGATAAACACTGTTGCTATTCTCATTTCACTGAGGAGAAAACTGAAGCTTAATCACGTTCGGTGATTTTCCAGGCAGCTGCTAAGTATTAGGTTCAGACCTACAGCTGGAGCAGTACCCGAATTCCCTGACTACTAGGTTAGGCTGTGTGGTGGCCCCACAGTGGTGTGATGCACTGGAGAAACCCAGAGACGGTGAGATTCTGTTGTTTCTGGGGAGTCTGAGGCAGCTCGTGGGGAGACAACTCCAGGCAGCAACGGCACAGCAGGCTGGGCTGAGGCACGGACTACACGGCTGAAGTTTGGTGTCCAATCATCAAAGAGATTAACTCCAACAGCATCCACCCCAATCCCTTTCTTCCCTGCCATACATCTCTGACATGACCGTTATTAGTGACTGGGCTCAGAAGCTTGCCACCTTGTATGATCTGAATTGATCCAGTAAAGAATTCTCTGAAAAGCACCATTAAGATGATTTATAGTCTAATTTTGGTTGCTATAGATTCCAGAGAGAAAAAAATCCCCCGCTCGCTTGGAATTCAGGCAAAGGTTCCGGTATTGATATAGAAGCATGGATGGCCAGAAAGAAAAAAAAAAAAAAAGTCGTATTTTTTAAGTTTACAGCTACCACTCTTGGTTTGGGGTTGCTATAGCAACCGAGGGCCTGGGGGTGGGTGGGGAGCTCAACAGATCTCAAGCTTCTGGAGGCTGATGGATAGGTCTCCCAAACACTGTGTAGACACTCCTATGCTAGGAGACAGATAACATTCGTTTATTTATTAAAATACATGTTAAAACACCAGTCGTCTCTCTCGCCCCAGCATTTCATTCTAATCACTGTTGTTAAGGAATTGTTAACAGACTACCGATAGGAAGGGAAGGCAGTTCCATTAGGGAGCTAAATGCCATTTTGGGGGGTGGGGAGAGTAACATGCACAGGGCTTGCTGCAGGCCTGTGCAGGGTGCGTCATTACGCTAATTTGGTGTGACTGATCACTGCCCTATCCCCTACTCGACCCCCAGGGCTTTCAGGGATTTTCAGGAAGGCTAATCCCAATAAAGACTTTTGTTCCTGACTGTGAGGGGCTCTAGCCAGGCTTGTGTCCAGCTGAGGCCTCTGACTTCTGTCTTCTCTGTCACTAGGCTGACAGCTGAGCCTGGACGAGTGGCAGTTAGTGCCCCGAGCAGAGCAAGTGTCATGGGGCACAGGGGCCAGATCAGTATGGCCTGTCAAAAGTGATGCAGCTCAGGAGATGGCCCACAGGTGCAGGCTGGGTTTGGGTCCCAGTCTTGGCTATTGCTAGATTTGTGACTGAGAAAACTTCCTGTGCCTCTGTTTACCTAGTTGGAAACAGGGATAGTGATATGGGCTCCATCTCTGCCATATGTGTTTATCATATGCAAGGCGCTCCCATTAGGCTCCTGAGCAGATAAGCTCTTGCATTCCTCCCAAAGCCTGATAAGTTACATATTCTTCATTTTGCAGATAAGGAAACTGAGGCTGAGTCAGAAACTGGAGTGAAACACTCAGAAACTGGAGAAGCAGCCTAGATCTTAGGGTTTGGGAAGGTTTAAGTGAAAATGCATGTAAACCACTTGGCACAACACAATACTTGTGCAATGGCTGGTTCAGAGTTGGTGCTCCAAACATATCATGAGGTATATAGTATTCATTTTATTTTTTCCAGTTTTATTGAAGCATAGTTGACAAATACATATTTCAGGTGTGTAATGTGAGTTGATATGTATATATACTTTGTGAAATGATAAGCACATCTATCACCTCACGTGGTACCTTTTGTGTGTGTGTATAATGAGAACACTTAAGACCTTAACTTTGAAGAAAATTTCAAGTCTATATATACTATAGTGTTATTAACTATAGCCACCAAGCTATACACTGGACCCCCAGTAACTGGAATTATCCTAAACTCATCATGGTGACATTTGTCTAAGATTATCAATGGTCTGCAATCAGGTAGTTGGCTCTCTGCACTCCTTATGATATCAAGCTAACCTTTACACCAACCCCATGAGATGAACATCATTATCTCAATTCTATAGGCAAGGTTCCCAGACATGAAATCACTGACCTGGGACCATGCAGCTGGTAAGAAGCATCTCTGGGATTTGAACCCTCCTCTTTATGGTTCCACAGCTTTATATTCTACTGTGAGGGCACTCTCATAAACCATAGCCCACCCTCCACACCCCCCAGCTCTGTTATTCAATCTGCACATGATGTGTGAATTTCCCTACAATATCCCTGAGCAAGAAATTCTCCAGGCTTGGCTTGAACTCCCTAAGGGGGCTCACTTTCTACTGAGGGTAGCTTCATAATTAGTTCTTTTTTTCAGGAAATTCTTTTATTATTATTCTATTATAGCTGTCCCAAGTTTTCTCTTTGCACTCCTCCACACCCCACCCCCTGCTCCCAGAGTCCATCCCCACACCATTGTCCATGCCCATGAGTCATTTATACATGTTCCTTGACTAGCCCCTTCCCCTCTTTGCAACATTACCCTCCCCTCTGGCTGCTGCCAGTCTGTTCCATGTTTCCATGCTTCTGGTTCTATTTTGCTCATTATTATTTTTTAAAAAGATTTTCTTTATTATTTTTAGAGAGAGGGGAAGGGAGAGAGGCAGAGAGGAAGAGAGACATCAATGTATGGTTGCCTTTCACCTGACTCCAGCCACAGATCTGGCTGGAGACCTGGCTTGCAACCTGGTTATGTGCCCTGGCTGGGGAATCGAACCAGCGACCTTTGGGTTCGGAGGCTGGTGCCTTATCCACTGTGCCACCAGCCAGGGTTCTCATTATTATTATTATTTTTTAATATTTTATTTCATTATTTTTAGAAGGAGGGGAAGGGAGAGAGGCAGAGGGGGGGAGAGACATCAATGTATGGTTGCCTTTCACCTGCCTCCAGCCACAGACCTGACTGGAGACCTGGTTTGCAACCTTGTTATGTGCCCTGGCTGGGGAATCGAATCTGCGACCTTTCGGTTCGCAGGCCGGCACATTATCCACTGTGCTACCAGCCATGGCGGCTCTCATTATTTATTTTTGTCCATTAGATTCTTCTTACAGATGAGACCTTATGGTATTTGTCTTTCATTGACTGGCTTATTTTATTTAGCATAATATTCTCCAGTTCCATCCATGCTGTTGCAAAAGTAGGAGTTTCTCCTTTCTTTTAGCTGTATAGTATTCCATTGTGTAAATGTACCATAGTTTTTTGATCCATTTATCTACTGATAGGCACTTTGGTTATTTCTAGCACTTGGCTATTAGAAATAGCACTGCTATGAACATAGGGGTCCATAAGTTCTTTTGAATTGGTGTTTCAGAATTGCTAGGGTATATTCCAAGAGAAAGTTCTTCCTTACACTAAGCCCAAATCCTAGCCCTACAACATGAGTTCAAATGTCTAGAGCAACATATACACAATATCTTTCCTATTTATGTGCCAGCTTATCCTATCACATGCTTGTGGAGAATCATCATCATGCCCACCTTAAACTGATTTCCCACTTGCTCATTTATTCATTCATCTACCCATTTGGTTATCTAATTACTCCACAAATGTTTATTAAGGTTCTACTGTGTTCTAGACACTGTGCTAGACACTGGGCTACGTACAGTGCTGGATGGCATGGGCACGGCCCTGCCTCCATGTGGTTGACATTTTAGTTAGGAAGAGAGGCATTAGAAGCTATTTTTAAAAGTTATTTGATGGTGCCCTGGCTGGTGGCACAGTGGAAAAGGCGCCGGCCTGCGAACCCAAAGATCACTGGTTCGATTTCCAGCCAGGGCACATAACCAGGTTGAAAGCCAGGTCTTCAGCCAGGTCCGTGGGTGGAGGCAGGTGAAAGGCAACCATACATTGATGTCTCTCTCCCTCTCTGCCTCTCTCCCTTCCTCTCTCTCTGGAAATAATAAAATCTTTTTTTTTTAAAAGTTATTTGATGGTAACTCTTAAGAATTATAAAGGAGAAACAAAGGATTCTAAAAAAGAAATATAAGATTCGATAGAGGCAGATAACCAGAAAAAACGGTAATTGATTTGGCAAAGAAGAAGCTGGAAGGCAAGAGAGGCATGACAAATTCCAAGGGGAAAGCATTCCAGGGGACATGAACAGTGCAAAGTCCTCTCTGTGGTCAGAAAGAACTCAGCATGTCTGAGGAACTAAAAGAAAGTAAAGGTGTAGAAAGTAAAGGAAAAGAGTGGGAAGCTGTACTGGAGCAAGATGAGGTAAAAAAAATCCCATTCCTTGCCTGTCTTCCAGCTTCTTGAAAAGCAGAAAGAGCAAAAACAAGGTCCTGAATGGAGTCTAAAAATTGGAAACAAGTCAGATTAATTAATATTTCTTCTGGCCCCATTCCCGGTATTTGCACCATTGTCACTTTATTTAAGCTGACAGCTCTTTCCAGAATCCCCTTCCCTGTAGGGTCCCCTCCAACCAACCAACCAAACAAACAAACAAGAAAGCAAACAAACAATAAGACCCCCCACAAAACAAAACCTTGTGGGAGATATTTGAAGGCAGAGTTTAAGCCACAGATCAGAAGGTCACTGGGTCTGATATGGTGAGGGATAGTCACATATGTCCTTGAGGGACCTCCAGTTGTCCTCACTCTCTTTCATGCCACTTCAAGCTTATCTGCTTGACTGCGGCTGTGTAGCAGCCCCAGGCCACTCCCAAGTGCCTGGCTGCTGATTCGCAGAGACGTAGCCACACTTAGCCACTGTCCCCACACAGCACCTTTCTGCTCCCACTTCTTCAGTGGGATGTGCTTAGAGTCTGGTCTTCCCACCCAGGCCACTGCTTCTGACGGACTGGTTAGTGACCTTTCCTGATTCTCCAGCTCCCCTTTCCAGGCTTTCATTTCCCCAGCTCCTTATACAGGTGTGCGAGGTCCAATTCCTAGAAGAAATCCTTACTCCTGTTATACTCATTCAGACTTTGTTTCCCTGGGAAGCCTGCCCAGCACAGTGAATAACATCCACCTGAGGGAAGGGAAGGGAAGGGGAAAGGAAAGGAGAGGAGGGGAGGGGAGGGGAAAGAAGAGAAGAGGAGGGGAGGGCGGGGCAGGGGAAGGAAAGGGAAAGAGGAGAGAAGGGAGGAGGAAAGATCAGATCATATCAGAGAAGACAAGATCACCCTCCCTGAGCTGTCATCAAGCTGACTTGTCCTCTTGCAGGAAGGAAGCCCCAGTGAAGGCCTCCAATTGTGGTTGCCTGTTGTGCTCTTCCCAGATTTGGGCAAGCCACTTTTGTTGGCCTATTGGTCTTCATTTCTTAACTGTGGAAAGATATTAATAGGATGCCTTTCTGCGGTTGGGAAACATGGAAATGATTTAAAATGAGCATCCAGATGTAATGGAGGGCAAGGAGGAAATTCTAGTTCCTCCTTTTCTCCCTTCTGCATTTCCATCGCACACCTATCCGCCCTGCCGGGAGAGTCCATCCCATGGTTCCATGTCCTCACTCAAGGATCAAGGCCTAGCATGGTATTTGCCACCTGACGGCCTGGGCTCAACTACTGGCTTTGCTACTTTCTAAAGTGGACCTTTGTCAAGTTATGTCACCCTTCATTTCCTTGTCTGGAAAAGAAATAAAAATCACCATACCTAAAAGCATTCAATGATACAGTAGATAGAAATTTCTTGGCACAGTGCCTGTGGCTTTTAGCAAGTGCCATTGTTGTGTTCATAGTTGCTGAAGCAAGTCCAAATTCCCCCACCTGGCTTGTCATCTTCAAATGATGTAAACCATGCAAAAGTTACCCATATTTTGTTCTTCCATAGCAGCATTCACAGGCTACTTACTGTGGAAGTTCTACTGACCTTTTATGTGTGTTCTTTCCCTTGTTCCATAAACAGCCAGTGAGGGAGACATGACTGACTCTCTTATTTGGCCACCCCCGAAGCCATTTCCTATCTCTGCTTACCTCCCACTTTAGAGAGAATGAAAACAAACCAGACAGCTGCTTTCCCTTTCTTCCTGCAGCTCTGAGTGGACATATGACTCAATTCTAGTCAATGAAATGCAACAGGGTGTGGGGAGACAATTCCTAAAGAGTTGTATATGGAAAGGCTTTACTTTATGATCAAGTTGGTACTTCCCTTCCTCTTTCTTCCTGTCTCAATGTGGATGTGATGACAGGTGCTGTGGCAGCCATATTGCACACATGAGAACAAGACGCTTACAGCTGAGAATGATAGAGCAAATACATAGAGCCTGCGTCCTTGATAACACCAATGAGTCACTTAGAAAACTCAGAGACACATATGTGTCCTTATATTGTATCTAATTTCTTTTTGGATAGAGCTCTGCCATAACATTTCCCATCAACATTTCCATTACTTGCATAAAGTTTACACAGATTTTAAGTAGCAGAGTCAGCATCCAGTCCCAGGTTCTGTCAAGTTCCAAAGCCCAAGCTCTGAACCAGTACTGCTCTGCTGTACTCAATAAACATAAGTTTTCCTACTCCAGCTATTCTCCATATATTTAAGCCCCATTTTGAAATCAAGTCTGAGTCCTAGATTCTCCATAAATCTTTCCATGGTTAATCCAGGGCACAGAGAATCCTTGCTGCATTGATTCCTGTTTCATTTCTACAGTGTGGCACTTACTGGTTTACTAATGTTTCAAGTGCCTTATACTTTGGGCCTCACTCCCCACTATATCGCATGCTTCTTAAGGGCAGAGAAACCAGCTAATGTAGAATGAGGAACAGGGAATTTAGAGATTGGTTCAAATCCTGGTTCCGCCTCTTGCCTGTTGTGTGACTTTGGGGAAGAGTCAGTTCATCAGTCTGATTTATAAAACGAAGATCATAATGCCGCCTTAAGGTATTAGTGAGAAAACAATTTGTAAAGCAATTAGCAGAGTGCCTGACTTATAATAGACACTCAGAATGACAACTACCACTGCCATTACTGGGTGGTTTATTTCTCGTGCACTGCCTTAGTGTGTGGCAAACGGACAACAAACAGAATGAGTTCAATAAGGAAATGTTAATAGAATGCTCCATTGACTATTTCATTAAGGACTTACTAAGATGTCATTTTATTCTAGACAATGTGCTAAGTATTTGACTTTAAAGATTTTTTAAAAGTCAAATAAAATGCTCTTGTCCTGGACAAATGAACAGGTAACTATAACAATATGACAAATTCAATAATAAAGAAATTCATAGGGTTTGCGGGGACAGGGGACATGATGTGAAGGACACATCAAATCTAGGGAGGCTTCCAAGAGGAGGTTCTAAGTTGACTCCTCCAGAATTGCAGACATTAGATTATAGGCTGTGTGATTGCCTTCCAGCCCCCGGAACTTTATTATCTTTGCTGGAAGTTATAGAAACAGGAGACCAAGGAGTGGCATTTGCACATCTGTGGGTAGTGACTCAGATTCATGTTTCTGATGATTGCTTTGGTATCTCTGGACTCCTGTCTAGAGGCGGGGTGAGCTGGAAACAAGCCTCCTTTTCAAGCTCACTTTCATTTCAGCTTCTCCTTTGTGGTAAACACACAAGTCATTCTGTAAACTCTATTCCATTTCATTTCAAGCAGAATGCAGCTTCTTAAAAACAGCCTACTGAGAAACAAAGGTTAATTCTGCAGGGAACGAATTACCAAAGCTGTGTTCCTATTTGAAGTTTTGATTGAAGGAAGCAATGTGGGTTTTTCTTTCCTTTGCAAAGTTCCCTCACATCTCCACCAGAGGCAGGTCCCTTGGCACACGGGCCCAAGTCACCAGTGAGATTTTGATTCTGCTATAACCTTAAAAGGCAGGAGTTTGGCTTTATCACTGCTTATAGGGCCTTTGGTAAGTGGTGCTCAACTAGAAGGCTTCAGACCTGCCAACATGGTGCGTACATGGTGCTGAAGCCAATGGGCAGGAACCAGGCTGGCAGTAGTACTTAGATAAGAGCCTTAAAGTTGGTGCATTCATGAAATGTCAGGTTACAGAGGTCATCCCCGATTGGTTGCTGTGCTATTCAAGTGCTGTTATGTTCCAGCTGGGAGCCTTTGATTGGCCCTCCAATGTCTGTGCAAGAAAGGAGCCTGGTCTCAAACAGCTTTCCAAGAGCTTCTTTGGGCTCTCTGATAAGGATATTGCTGTTTAACATGGGGGGCCTCGTTCATTCACTAAATATTAATTAACACCTACTGTGTACCACAGCAACCCCAAACAGCAGCGGACCTGGCATGGCCTGTCACCCATGTTTTTGAAGTCCTTGTACTGCACATAGAAGGAAAGTGAGGGGCTAGAATCTACTGACCAAGCTGGGAACCCATGAGACTGTCAGCCAAGAAGATGGGACATTTTCTCAGCCACTTGTTTACAGAGGGCAACTTTCTCTAATGCATGAAAAGGCAAATCTAGGCTAGCCTGCATTCTGGGCACAAGACAATCATAGTGCTTGCTTTTATCCTGGAAAGGGATGAGGAGGGGATCAAGAGATATGCATTGTAAACCGCCTAAGAACTGGGTCCATGCGGTTTTCCCTGCTTGGAGAGTTTAGATATAAGCTGCCTTATCATAGCTTCTTAAAGGGCCCTGAAAAGAATTTATTCTCATAAATGCATTACTGAATAATGTAAATTTTACTGATGATTCCCTGGGGTAAACAGGCAGCCTAATAATATTCGAGATGACTTTAGATTGTGCCAAGTACTAAGAAGGAAATGAATAATGTAGTGTCAATGCAGCGATAGGGGAAGGGTGTTCCTTTAATTAACTGGTCAATAAAGCCTTCCTTAACAATTAGCATTTGAGCTCAGACTGAAGGTACAACAAACTGAGACATTAAAAATCCACGGGTCCAAGGCATTCAAAGAGTCCAATGGTGTAACTAGAGGAAGTTGTACATGGATTTCCAGGGCAGTTATTTGAGGGAAGGAGAACTTTCCAGGGATAACAACTGTGCTTCCATTGGAGTCCAGGCATTGTTCTTATGCTCACAATTGCTCAATTCTTTGCTACTCTTGGTGGGCAGGAAGTCTTTGCAAAACTTGACCTCTCCCAAGTTTTATCAATAGAGCTGATAGTGATGCTGTCGGAAATGTCCGCTAATCATCAGGCATCAGAGGGCTCTCTGAGTTCAGTGCTCTTGGTTTAGAATTTCTCCTGCCCTTGGAATGTGTCAGTGTGGGTTAAAGATTCTTTCCTTACAGAAGTTCAATTATGGTATGATATTGATTCATTTTATGGCTTGTATTTTTACATGTTTATGTGTCTTTTTTCATCAATAGACTGTGAGTCTCCAGGGAACAAGAGCTCTGTATCTTTCCACTTTGTGCTCCAACACTAAAAGAAGTATATTTCAAAACAGACCTTCAGTGAATGCTTTCATGGTCTGGTGATCCCACACCCAAGTGCTGTATTGTTTAGATACTTTAGGTCAACTGATAACATTGACAGAAAGACAGATAACTTAAAAAATCCAAAGTCACCTTTTAGGCTGATGACATTCACCTATGCATTATAAACAACCTGATACCTGAGCCCATGCATTTTTCCATAATCTGTTAGTCTAAATATGAGCTGTCCTAGCATATCTTCTTATTGGACCCTAAAAAGAATTCCCATGAGTGCATTAGTGAATAAGGTAAAATTTACTGAGGATTCCATGGAGTAAAGAAATAAGAATTCTATACTGCTGCACATCAAGTTCAACAACCTGAAATCTGTGATTTTTCTTTTAACCAAAGTCCACTCTCCTATGTTGTCCAGGTACTGTGTTTATCTCTCCTTAATTTTCTAAAGAGCCACCAAATTCACTGACATCGCCTCCTTCCTACTTCTTGGGGCATCTACTGTTGCCCAAATCATTTGTCAAAACTTGCCTTCTAAATAATTACTGTACTCTAAGTGGAGTTTTCCTAACAGCTTCTAAGAGAACATGATATTCCCCATATCATTTGCTCTGTAGTCCCTGGTGTGTTTTATTTTTAAATAATGGATGCTCAATTAACAGCCAACAAAATCTACAATAGCACAGTGCAACTTGTGATACACTTTACTACGAACAAAATCAGAGCTTCTCCCCTTTCTCCGGCACTTAAAGATTTAGCCCATTTTTTGGTTGCTAAGGGGAGTCTTTGCTGAACCTCATGACCACCTGGTGACAAAAAATGGACTTGCCAGAATAGGGTAACTCTAGACTGTTACACAGTTAATAACTTCCAAGTTTATTCACATACACGTGGGTGCATATATAACCCCTCTTACCCACTTACTTTGTGATTTAGGACCTAGCCTAATGTCTAAAAGCCAGTGGCACTGGGGCCCTAGAGAGTGACTACTCCACAAATTCCTCCTTCCATATATATTGGCCTTTTAAAAGTCTACCTTACTAAAACCCATAGTTTCTACCTAAATATGCTGCTCCTTGGCCTAGACTAACTGAACCAGAGCAGGCATGTGTCCCTAAGGGGGCCCATCACCTTCTCTCTCTTCTGGGTATCTGAAATGGAGGCATGGCAATGGAATTAGAAGCTGAACTGGAGGTTTCTGGAGACTATTTATCAATATAAGCCATTGAGTGAGAAGAGAAGCCAGACTGAAGAGAGATGTTGTAGTCTGAGAGATAGAGGGAGAGTTCCTGATGATTTCAGTTTCCATGGTATCTCCTGCATTTGCTTTGATGAGATTCTCTCTGGTTTTATAACAGTGTCACTTTCTATTTGGCCTCCTTTGAGTGTGTCTCTGGGGGCCATGAACCAAACCATTTCTGGCCAACCACTCCTTTCCCCAGAGACAACCATTCTTCCTCTGTGAGCTCCATGTGCACCTTGCACATGGGCTCTTTTTACACACTGAACTGCAATAGTCATTTACAGATTTCTTCCCTGCCACACTGTCAGCCAACTGAAGTCAAGGTCTGTGAGTTTGTCCCTTATCCCTACCGCCTAACTCCACACTGGAGACACAGTGAATGTTCAAAATGTTCATCAGGCCAAATTGAGAACAATGTCATCTGCAGAATAAAATCATGTACATATCAATGTGCTCCAAGCCCTTACTGTTTCCACAGAAGACCAGATTCCACAATGAGCTTACAGTAGTGTCTTTATAACATGCACCAATCACAAGCCACTTTGGTATTCTTTTCTAAAAATAAGCCCAATCTCTTAATTACATTCCTGCCTCGGCACACTCAGCGTACCCTCTGTGGGGGCTTTTGAATGAACGCTTCTGTGCAGACCTGCATGCACAATACCAAAGATTGCTACCAGACGGCTTTCTTTATTGAATAAGCCCTTGAACCACCTCTTCAGACTGATGGAATAACACAATTAGATGGGCTGGACTTTTTTCGTCTTTTGTTTTCTTGTAATTACAAGGATCACACAATTGGAGATGATGTTATAATGGCATCACAGGTAATTTTGGACCCACCTCCCCAGGTCAGAATCCATTTCCCCCATGACACCTATCTTGCTCTGCCTCAGCCTTCAGTAACCCTTCTTCCAAAACTTGGAGCATCTTCTACAAAACTCAGAGGGAAGCCTGTCAAAGTCATCTTTTCTGCCATTACAAACATCATGTTGCTATTGTAAAAGCAAGGCATGATTTTTCCTACAGACTGTGTGGTCCACGAAAATGACAAAAATTCTGCTGAATTGGCTTTAATAAAATAAAATTTCTACTCAGGAAACAAAATTGATAGGGTAAGTTTTAAAACATAGTTTAAAACAATAATATGAAATGTTTATCCAAATGTTTGGTTGAAAACGCCTTGAACATGACTGAAACTGGGTTAGCTCTGTGAATCATTAGAAGCAATATGGAAAGGTGGCCATTTATGTAACTACCTTCAATGTTGCCTGTGTGTTTCCAAATGAGTTAAAACTAGTATAACATGGTTTACACTGCAGCTCCTTGTGAGAACCCATAAAACCATAGCCTTTATACATGGAAAGGTCAAATATTTAAAATGTTACATGTATATAACTTTTACATAAATGCATACAAGTTTCATTCTATCTTAAATTGAGTAATTCAGAATTAGATACTTTATTACTTTGCCACTTGATCTCTGTGTACGTTTTCTTAGAATGGTAGCTCTAAAGCTGATATGCACATTTAAATATCCCGTGGAGCTTTTAAAGCGTGTGCTCTCCAGAATAATTACATTAGAATCTCTAGGTTGTAAGACCCAGGCCCTGGTATATTTAATATTTTTAATTATATTTTATTGATATGCTATTACAGTTGTCCCATTTTTCCCCCTTTGCCCCCAATGCCTGGTACTCCCCTTCCCTCCAGCAATCCCCCACTTAGTTCACGTCCATGGATTCTGCACATAAGTTCTTTGGCTTCAACAGTTCCCATATGACTCTTAACATCCCCCTATTTTGTACCTACCAGTTATGCTTCTTGATCCCTGCACCGTTTCCCCCATTCTCCCTCTTCCCACTCCCCACTGAAAACCCTCCTTTTGACCTCCCTGTCTATGGTTCTGTTCCTGCTCTAGTTGTTTGCTTAGTTTGTTTTGGTTTTTTAGATTCAGTTGTTGATAATTGAGTTTGCTGTCATTTTAATGGTCATAGTTTTGATCTTCTTTTTCTTAAATAGGTCCCTTTAACATTTCATGTAATAAGGGCTTGGTGATAATGAACTCCATTAGCTTTACTTTATCTGTCCTTCCATTCTAAGTGATAGCTGTGATGGATAGAGTAATCTCAATTGTAGGTGTTTACTTTTTATCACTTTGAGTACTTCTTGCTAGTCCCTTCTTGCCTGCAAAGTTGCTATCAACAAATCAGCTGATAGTCTAGTGGGACTTCTTTGTAGGTAACTCTCTACCTTTTTCTTGTTGCTTTTAAGGATCTATCTTTAACCTTTGGTATCTTAATTATGATGTGTGTTGACAGAGGGGAGCAAAAGGGGGATGGATGTAATACAACAACAATAAAATTTAAAAAAAAATTATGATGTGTGTTAGTGTTATCCTCTTTGGGTCCAATGTGTTTGGGACTCTCTGTGCTTCCTGGACTTGTATGTCTATTTCCTTTAACAAATTAGGAAAGTTTTCATAAATTTTCAAATAAATTTTCAATTTCTTGCTCTTCCTGTTCTCCTGGCATCCCTGTCATTTCGATGTTGGCACTTCCGGAGATGTCCCAAAGTCATCTTAAACTCTCATTTTTTTGAATTCTTGTTTCTTCATTTCCTTCTGGTTAAATGTTTATTTCTTCCCTATGTTCCAAATTGTTGATTTGAATCCCAGCTTCCTTCCCCTTACTGTTGGTTCTCTGTTGATTTTTCTTTATTTTATCTAGTATAGCTTTCATATCTTCCCTTATGCTTCTGCCATATTCAATGAGCTCTTTGAGCATTCTGACCACCAGTGTTTTGATCTCTGTATCTGATAGGTTGGCTACCTCTGCTGTGCTTAGCTCTTTTTCTGTGGTTCTGTTCTGTTCCTCCATTTGGGCCATCTTTCTTCGTCTCCCCAAGTTGTCAGCCTCCCTGTATTTGTTTCTGTGTATTAGGTAGAGTTGCTTTGACTACCTGTCTTAGCTCACCTGTTAAGTTGTATGGAACAGAGTCTTGGGTATTCACCAGGTGGGGCAACTTGCTTCATTGTTTTGTGGCTTCATGTGTGGGTTGAAAGGGGGACAATGTTGCTGCTGCTTGACTTCTGGGGACTTATCTGGCACTGTCCCCTTTCTAGTCACTTCACCCACTTTCCATATGGAACTGGTGCCCCTCCAACTGCTGCCCTGGTGGTGGTTTCCAGAATGCGTATTGTGCACATTCTGGGCCTGCGTAATCCCTTTAACAGATTCTCCTATGCAACATGCCTTTTCTTCCACTGCCCCAAACCCCAGTGTTTTTTTTTTAATAGCCAGAAGTTATAAATCTTTATTTTCCCTGGACACTGGAATGCTAGGCTGCACAGTCAGGCCTGGGACAGGAATTGCTTGCTCACAAGGTATCCCCTCTGGTTTCTATCCACCACGTGTGAGTGTGGGACCACCTGTTCTGCCAGCCACTGCTGCCTCCTTGCTACCACCACACCTCATGCTCTCTGTCCTGGCTCCCTGGCTCCACCCCTCCTACCCATCTGGATGAATGTAGCTTCTTTAAATCCTTGATTATTGGACTTCCATACAGCTCAATTTTCTGGCACTTCTAGGTGTATTTTGTTTTAAGGTTAGATGTGATCCTTACGGTTGTGCAAAGAGGTGAAGCATCTACCTATGCCTCCATCTTGGCTGGAAGGTCTCGTCTTGGCATATTTTAAAGTTTCTCAGATGATTCCAATATATAGCCTAGATAGAGAACCACTGTCCTCAAAAATATTTGGTGATGCAAATCATCTCTTTCTTCCCAAACTATGTCCCATTAAACAGCACACCTCTTACTCCCCAAAACTTGCCCTAGATCATCTCATCCAGACATGCAGGACCTAGACAAGATAAATGAGGACAAGATTTGGGGCTCTAAAATACAAATGGGTGAGTATCTCCTTGTAAGCTATTTGGGTCATGTAAGTACAATTTAGATACCTCAACAAGCACATGCCCCATTTAAAATTCACAAAACGCACTTTCTATTATCCAATTTTCATTTGTTTGGGGGTCAGAGAAAAGACTGAGGGCTGAGTTGCTATTACTTTTAGATATCCTGTTGGGGGATCATTGGCCACTATTAAAAATTAGCCACCAATTTCCCTGGTTGCCTTCAACTCTGCCCACTTGATTACAAAGTACAAACTAGAACAACATAAAATAATGCTAACAACCCCTCAAACATAATAAGCAAGACTTTCTAGAAGTATAGGTAGAACATTATACCCTCCCAACATAAAACACTTAAATATTTAATCATTATTATGTTGGTCAACAGCTAAGATACGGCCACTGGTGAGGTAAAGTGAAATTTGTACAATACAATTGGAGTAAAGGATACATATCCCTGGAAAGAAGTTTCAGATTGGGAGGTACTTTAAAAGTCAAACAATCTAACTGCTATATATTGTATACTATGAGGCCCAGAGAGGACTAAAACTACGATTCCCAATTCTAAGACTACACTCTTTCTACTTTATCCTGAAAATCGATTTTTCTTGATCCCAACAGAAGTTGATATTTTTTAAAGCACTGCTTCCTCACTCCCCAATGGTGGCTTAATAGTATTTCAGGAAGAACGTGGAGAAGGAGGGACTTTCCTACTTAGACTGAACAGAGCTAACATTTGAACACTAGTCTCTCCCTCCAAGTTTAGAATAGTACAAAGGTATTGACCCCAGATAAACCAAACACATTCTAGTCTAAACTGCCAGATTATAAAAGTGTTAGCTGAATCATCTTTGAAAATATACTTCACATTTTTTTAAAAGAAACTTTTTAAAAAGATTTTATTCATTATTTCCAGAAACAGAGGAAAGTAGAGAGGCAGGGAGGGAGAAAAACAGAGAAACATCAATGTATGGTTGCCTTTCACCTGCCCCCAGCCATGGACCTGGCTGGAGACCTGGCTTGCAACCTGGTTATGTGCCCTGGCGGGGCAATCTACCAGTGACCTTTGGGTTCGCAGGCCGGCACCTTATCCACTGTGCTACCAGGCAGGGCTCTAGTTCATATCTTTGAACCTCAGTTTACTCAAAAGTAAAATGCTTATCATGAAAAATCTGTCTTGAAGAATAACTGGGAAAATAAACTGAGATCACCAGGAATCTGCAGACTTTTTCTGGAAAGGGACCAGATAGTGAATATTTTAGGTGTAGTGGGCCACATGAAGTCTCTGTTACATATTCTCTCTTTTGTTTACAACACTTCAAAAATATAACAAATAAAATAAATACTCTTAGCTCATGAGCCACATAAAAGAAGACCATTGGCTATAATTTGCCATGGTCTTTACCAGAGGGGAAGAGGATTAGGGGAGGTAGAAGTAGGTATAGGGGGATAAATGGTGATGGAAGTAGACTTGACTTGGGATGGCGAACACACAATACAACATACAGATGATGTATTATAGAATTGTACACCTGAAACTTATATACTTTTATTAACCAATGTTACCGCAATAAATTCAATTAAAAAAATATGTGGTCCAAGAATGCAGGAACCAAACATGTTTCACGGCTGCAAATTCAGCACCTAGGACAGTATCAGATGCTTGTGTATTTGCTCAATAAATACCTGTTAATGAATAACATGAAAATTGGGACAATTATAATAGAACAACAATAAAAATAAATAACATATGTAAAGAGCTTTGCCTAAAGTCTGACAAGTAAACATTATTGTGTATTTACTTAATGTTGTTTTTGTTGCTTGCATAGCTCCAACACTGTGAGACACTATATGCGAAGATATGTGTACAGAGGGATTGAAATGGGTAAATTAGCTAATTAAAAGAACTGAGAGAAAAAGAGAAGACTGGGATCTGGAGTATCTAGAAAAATCTCACAGACGAGGTGGCACTGGTCTGAGGTTGGAAGAATGGGGAAATTTTTAGACAAATGAAGCAGCTAATTATAAATATGTTCCAAGTGAAGGAAGAAGAAAACCATGCACTTACCACTGTGCTATGTTTTATTTATGTTACCAGGACAAGGCTATAGTTTAATAAGTATTATCTCTTTTATGACTCCTTGGGCTATGAAATACAATGGTTACTGGAGAGGGAAAAAAGCAAATTCCCACAGGAACTTTCCCGTAAGAACTGATCCTTATCATTTTTGAGTGTCAATGACAGTAGACTCTCTCTGATGGCAAAGATGTCCCTGAATAACCAGTGACCATGAAAGATACTAAAAGACCCCCTCATGACTCACCATGAAATAAATGAGAAATCTGACCAGTTATCTTGGTTCAATGCCAAGATCTCAATAGCCATAGGCACTGATTCAGCACAAAGATTGTAGCTAAGCCTGGGAATTTCAAGTGTCCCAATGCCCTGAGCACTACAGCTGCATTTTGGATTATTGACTGTGCATGTGTATGGAAATTGAATCTTTAACTGAAAATTCAGTCCCAGAAAAGTATGGACCATCTGTGGTTGAGTATCACATTAGACACACCCTCTTCCTCTTCCATCACACACTTCTTCAAGGAGTTGTTGCCAGACCATCACTGGGGTTTAAGATGATGTTAATTAGATCATTAAATGAAACATGACTCACTTTATACCTCCAATCTGAGAATGGTAAAGTACCAACAATGTAAACATTATCACATTTAATTCTCCCATTCTCTTTAACAGATGAGGAAATAGTTTCAAAGTGAAATAACTTGTTCTTGTTCAACCAGCTAAACAATGGAATCAGGTCTCTGTCTTTTCACTAAACCACATGGTTTACCTAAAGAATTAATTATTAATGACTAGCATCAGCTTGCTGCCCAGAAAAGGAGTTTACATAGCAGAAGGCTTTGACTCTCTAAACAAGGGTTTGATACTCAGGGGAGGCAGATGGAGTGAAGATAAACTTTAAAGTTGTTTTCCTTAGGTAAAGAAGCCTCAGACTTCATCAATCAAGTAAACAGGTTCTTAGGGTTTTATGAGTACTGGAGCTTGGGTGATGATGATAGCCAGAGGGTTGTTAGACCACTGTGGCAGACTAATGCACACAGAAATCAGGCTTTGTGAAGCTGTTGTCAGGAAGAGTCAAGAAAGGGGCATGCACCATGGAGACAAAGCATGCCCCACCCTCTCATTCAGAATAACTGCCCATGTCTACTAAATGTAACCTCTCCATTTATAGGCTAGATAGGCCATTTCAAGTACAGTCACCAAATAGGGTCTATTTCATTCAACTCTTCTAGATTAATCAATAATGAATGTATACGGTGCCTCTGTGTCTGACAAAGAAAAAAGAGGAAGAAAAAGAAAGAAATGACCTCAGTGAATATGAGCATTGCTTAGATTTCTTAAAGCACCTAGAGACCCTGAGAAAACCAGGCAGGTCCAAGTTTGCGATAGATTTCTGCTGTCCAATTTAATATTTAATATTTTAATATTTAATTTTAAAGCTATATGCTTGATTTCTTAAGTTACAGAGTATTAAAATATAAAGCTTTTAAAGGCCTAAAGTATTTTAGGCCAGGAAGAGAGCCCAACCTTCCCTAAGTGACAGGTGGCTCTGGCTGTCTTGCTTTATTTGTTTTTGAAATCCTACATTTGTCTCTTAAATATTTATTATTAATGCAACAATAGTGCTACCTGGTATCTATATAGCACCTTGCCTTGCCTTCTGAGTACTCTAGCTGAATAACATCATCTGTCTTTATGAGTTTCATTGTCAGGAAGAAGACTGAACTAACCTTTGTCTTCTTACAGATGAGAAAACAGAGGCCCAGAGAGATTAAAGGAGTCTTCCAAGTGACAGAATAAACCTATTCGATTTACAATAGAGAAGCTGCTTAAATGAGTGTTGGTTGGCTATGATAGTAAAATTTCCACTACAGATTTCCAGAACAATGTCCTTCTCACCACTTTTTTGCTGCTTACTCATAAACCTTCACCAGTAAAGAGATGTATGTGGAATAGACACACATAGTTCATATTATAAATGACTCACTCATTCACTGAAGAAATATTCAATACTTAAGTTCCTACTGTGTGCCAGGCGCTAAGCCTTAGCACAGTGTATTAGTTTTCTATTGCTGATGTAACAGATTACCATAAAACTTGATAGCTTAGAGCAACAGGTGTTCATTATCACACAAGTTCTCAAGGCGTCAGCAAGGCTGCATCCCTCTTCAGGCTTAGGTGAGAATCCGTTTAATGGCCTTTCTAGCTTCCAGAGGCTGTCTACATTCTTTGGCTCATGGAATCCTCCTCCACCTTCAAAGTGCATTACTCCAACCTCTGCTCCCATCACTATGTCTCCTTTTTCTGTCTCTGACCCTCCTACCTTCCTCTTAAAAAGACCTTATGATTATATTGGGACCACTGGATAATTGAGGAGATTCTTCCCACCTCAAGATCTATGAAGTCCCTTTGCTATGTGAAGTGACATACTCACAGGATGCATTGATTAGGGCAAAGGCTTCTTCAGTGAGGTGGGACATTATTCAGCCTACCATGGTCTCTAGCGATATTGAAGATTTGTTCTAGCCCTTGCAGACATTTCATTTGGTGGGAAAGAGGTACATGAATGATGACAAAACAGGAGAGTAAATGACAAGAGGTGGTGAGTAGAAGTATGGGCTTCTAAACCAGGCTAATGGTGTGAGGGAGACTCTCAGAGAAGATAATATAATGCTAGTCTCAGAAGATTAAAGGGAAATAATCAGGCACAGGAGTAAGGTAGTGTGTTGGAACTCAAGAAGTCCAGAGACCAGGGATGCTCCAGGCAAAAAGGCACAGACTAAGCAGAGTGGAGTCCAGTTCCCAGTTCACTGAATTCCCTGTTTGTTTCCAGTTGGTCTGCTTTGTTTTAGGGGGACCTTGAATAATAAGGCAGAAAAGGGAATATACGGTGTGACATAATAATAATGAGCAGGAGGCCTAGTGTCAAGTAATCTGGGCTTCATCCAAGTCCTGACTACTCTTAAAAGTATAACTTCTAGCCCTGGCTGGTAGCACAGTGGTTAAGGCGCCGGCCTGCGAACCCAAAGGTCGCAGGTTCGATTCCCCAGCCAGGGCACATAATCAGGTTGCAAACCAGGTCTCCAGTCAGGTCTGTGGCTGGAGGCAGGTGAAACACAACCATACATTGATGTCTCTCTGCCTCTATCCTTTCCCCTCTTTCTAATGAAATAAAATC
>PVIW01003389.1:0-13012 GCA_004026585.1 Noctilio leporinus
GTGTATGAGGGTTCCCTTTGCCCCGCATCCTCGCCAACACTTGTTGTTTGTTGATTTGCTGATGATTGCTATTCTGACAGGTGTGAGGTGGTATCTTAATGCAGTTTTAATTTGCATCTCTCTGATGACTAGCGATGTTGAGCATTCTTTCATATGCCTCTGGGCCCTTTGTATATCTTCCTCAGTGAGTTGTCTGTGAGGTTCTTCTTATTTATCAGTCTAATCAACATATCCTAGTTGTTAAAGCAATATCACTTAGTGTCCTAGGTCATGTAAATTGAAAAAGAAATAAGGTATATTGTGTTAATATTATGAACAGTTTCCATTGTTTTTCTCCCAGTTTCCCATTGGAGACTTATGTTTTCACTGGCTCGGGGTTGTTTTTAATTGTTCTTGTTGGGTCAGGGCGGGCTTTTTATACCAAGTCTGGGCATGGTGCCCTTTATTGTCATTTAATTTGACCTTTAAGCCAATTTCTTATGTATAAATATACATAAAAGCATCCCCTGGGCTGAGGCCTTTCATTACTTTGGGATTAAATTTCAAGGGAAATATCAAGGGTAATTCAATAGATGAGGAACTCAAAATATAAAGGTGGCTTAAATATGGGCCTGCTCTTTCTTCTTCTACCATCTCATGGTTTAAATTAAAGATAAAATTTCCTGGATTATTGGAAGAGCATTTGGAAAAAGGCAGAGAGATAAACAGGCTTGGGATAGCATATCCCATGGCTAGCCGTGTAGGACTTGAGTTCCTCTAGTGATAGAGAGTTTTATGGGGCAGTGAGAGGATCAGGGGTGAGGAAGTGGACAGACAAGTTTGGGAAAGACTGGAATACATAAAGCTCAATAGATTTATATATTTGCATGTCTTCTCAGAGGGTTTTATGTATGAGAATCCATCATAATGCTCTAAAAGGGTAAATAACGGTTAATATTTATTTAGCACTTAGTATGTGCCAGACCTGGTTCTGAGGACTTCATATGTATTGATTTATAAATTCTCATAACAGCCCAATGAAGTAGGCACATGTATGTATTCTAATTTGATACATGAGGAAACTGAAGCATGGTGTGTAAGAGGTAGGGTTTCCTAACCTTGCCTGATCAGAGACAGGTTCTGTGATGCACCTTGTGAGATCAGAGCCCAAGAAACCTGCTCTGATGCGCTAGCAAACTGACTCTCTCATAGATGATTTTGGGTGTAGGATGGGCTCACTCTCATGTTACAGGCCTCCTGGTTTACGCCCAGGAAATGATGCCTTGTCTTAGAATCCCTGCACTGTATAAATGTCTTTCATGATAATCTTGCTTAATTTGATACTAGAAATTCTTGAAGCAGGACTCATATATCTTAAAGTGATAGTTTAATGTTTCAATTTTATAATCTTCTGGATGGGGAAAAGAGATTCCATTTCTGCAGACTAGTCCCTTTTCGTTTTTTTAAAGTATATTTTATTGATTATCCTGTTACGGTTGTCTCAATTTCTTTTCCCTTTGCTCCCCTCCACTTAGGAACCCCTTCCTTCCTGCAGTCCCATCCCACTTAGTTCCTGTCCATGGGTCATGCAAGCAAGTTCTTTGGCTTTACCCTTTCCTATACTATTCTTAACATCTCCTTATCTATTCTGCACCTACCAACTATGCTTCTTAATCCCTGCACCTTTCCCGGCTTCTTCCCCTCCCAGCTGACATTCTATTTCTTTTTGTCTGCCACATTTCTTTTGAGAAATCAGCTGATAGTCTTATAGGAACTCCTTTGTAGGTGATTGTCTTCTTTTGTCTTGCTGCTTTTAAGATTCTCTCTTTATCTTTAAACTTTGGCATTTTAATTAGTATGTGTCTTGATGTGGTCATCTTTGGGTCCAGCTTGTTTGGGACTGTCTGTGTTTCCTGGACATGTATGTCTATTTCCTTTAGCAAATTTGGGAAGTTTTCCTTCATTATTTTTTCACACAAGTTTTCAATTTGTTGCTCTTCCTCCTTGCTTCCTGGCACCCCTATGACTCAGATGTTGGCACATTTAAAGTCGTCCCAGAGGTTTCTAAGCATGTACTTGTCTTTTTCAATTCTTGTTTCTTCATTCTGTACTGGTTGACTGTTTGTTTCTTCCTTATGTTCCAAATCATTGATTTGAATCCTGATTTCCTTTGCTTCATCATTGGTTTTGGTGGGTTTTCCTTCATTTCACTTAGCACTTCTTCCCTTCTGCATTTGCTGTACTCAAGCATATGTGTCAAGTCTCTGAGCATCTTTATCACCAGCATTTTGAATTCTGCCATCTGTTAGGTTAGCTATCTCCTTGCCTTTTAGGTTAGCTGTTTCTTTATTGCTTAGTTCATCCACTGGAACCTTGACCTGTTTCCTTTTTTGGGCCATACTTCTCTGTCTCCTCAACTTGACAGGCTCCTGTATTTGCCTCTGTGTTTTATTTATTTATTTATTTATATTAAAAAATATATATTTTAAAAGATTTTATTTCATTATTTTTAGAAAGAGGGGAAGGGAGAGAGGCAGAGAGGGAGGGACACATCAATGTATGGTTGCGTTTCACCTGCCTCCAGCCATGGACCTGACTAGAGACCTGGTTTGCAACCTGGTTATGTGCACTGGCTGGGAAATCGAACCTGCGACCTTTGGGTTCGCAGGCTGGCGCCTTATCCACAGTGCTACCAGCCAGGGCATTGCCTCTGTGTTTTAGATAGAGCTGTTGCACCTATAATGTCTTAAGGGGCAGAGCCTTAGATATTTGTTAGTCCTGGGCAACCCATTTCAAAACATTGCTCAGCACTCACCCCTTTTCCAGGCACTTCGCCCACTTTCTGTATGGGACTGGCACTGCTCTAGCTGTTGCCCGGCCATGGATCCAAGAGTGGTTGGGTCTGTGGATGTTCTAAGATTGTGGGGGCCTCTAAACAAGTGGACTCTGCTGAGAGTCTGGCAGTTTCTTCCTCTGCCTCAACCCTCTACTGGTTTTCCCAGTCAGAAGCAATGAGGCTTTATTTTCTCACCTGGTGCTGGAACCATGAGCCACATCGTTTATTCTGGTGCCGAGAGTGTTTCCCAGGTGTTGCTACATTGTTTTTTTTTTTCTTCTTCTTCTTCTTCTTCTTCTTATTTTAAAGGTTTTATTCATTATTTTCAGAGAGAAGAGCAGGGAGGGAGGAAGAAAAAGAGAAAAACATCAATGTATGATTGCTTTTTACCTGCCTTCAGCTACAGACCTGGCTGGAGACCTGGCTTGCAACCTGGTTATGTGCCCTGACTGGAAATTGAACCAGCGACCTTTGGGTTCGCAGGCTGGCACCATATCCACTGTGCTACCAGCCAGGGCCTTGAAATTAATGTGTAACTGTTCTTTCCACTGGTTGGCCACAGCCACTGTGTCACCATACTGCACCACCAAACCTCGTCCACTTTGTCCTGGCTTGGTCCCTCCTGCCTGTCTGGATGAGTATTTCTTCTTTATGTCTTTGTTTTCTGGATTTCCACGCAACTCAATTTTCTGGAATTTCTGGTTGTCTGTTTTTGAAGTAGATGTAGTCCTCCTTAATTGTAGAGGCAGATGCAGCCTGTCTTATCTATGCCTCCATCTTGGCTGGAAGTCCCCTTTTTCATTTGAGAACTTCAGTAGCATCTTTGAAGGTGAGAACTTGGTATATGGAAAGAGAAGACAAGTTTGAATAGGGCCTGTAGTCCTACTTTAGTTAATTGAAAGTGTATTTGATTAATAACCCATTTAAATTTCCCTTAAGTTAAAAGAATGATAAAAAGCTACACATTGCATTGGGTTTTCAATGCATCCTAATTCATCAAGAGCCAAAATGGCATTATAACAGATGGTCTTAACTTCATTTATTTATACAGTTCCTTGAATTATTTCAGTATTAGACAAGTGATGAAGTCATGTTGTGTAAATTACTACCTTGCTCCCCTTGACAGCTGACTCTAATACTTAAAAATCTATTTATTTATTTCCTATTACTCTTAATACAAAATTCAAATTCATTAATGCTGCCTGTGATATCTGCCCTCTGTCTTCTAGAGCTTCAAGGCTGACACTAGTTTAAATTGATTTTTTGTGGTAATAAGAAAATAACACATGGAGAGGGCTGCACCTTTGCCCTCTCATGTTCCTTGGCCAGGTACCCTTGTGCAGAGCATGGCCTGCACAACTTCACAGGACTGGCTAGCCTCATCTCATATCCCTCATAACATCCTTCATGTCCCCTTGGTAATTTTCAGCACACTTTTTTTTTTTTTTTTAAGATTTTATTTATTATTTCCAGAGAGAGGGGATGGGAGAGAGGCAGAGAGGGAGAGAAACATCAATGTATGGTTGCCTTTCACCTGCCTCCAGCCACAGATCTGGCTGGAGACCTGGTCTGCAACCTGGTTATGTGCCCTGGCTGGGAATTGAACCAATTTCTCAGCACACTTAAAATGACTTGTTCAATGTCTCATTCTTGCTAGAGAGTAAAATCCTCAAGGGATGGGCCCATATTTGACATCTTTACTGCTGTGTCTCTAAGAACAGACAAATACCAGGCACCTAGTAGGCTTTTTATCATGTTTATTGTTTTTTTTTTCCAATGTATGGTTGCTTTTTACCTGCCTCCAGCCACAGACCTGACTGGAGACCTGGTTTGCAACCTTGTTATGTGCCCTGGCTGGGGAATCGAACCTGTGACCTTTGGGTTCACAGGCCGGTGCCTGTGCTACCAGCCAGGGCCTATCATGTTTATTGTTTATGATGTATATTGAGTGCAGGCTGACAATTGCATGCAAGGGTTGGAGGATGGATACAAATGGAATAGACAGAGCAAGCATAGGTCTTCTATTGAAGAGTTGGAGATGTTTTGCCTCGGACACATCAACCTGGGATTTTAAAATCAAACTTGCAGACTGGTATGGCATAATTAAGTTTTATGTAAGTGTTTCTCAGCCCTCAGGGAGATTATGTCTTGCAAATCTCTTCTATTATGAATCTCTTGTGTTCCACATAACCAGATGTTCCTGCTATGAAGAAAAAATTTTATGTTTTATTATTATGTACAGTGCAACGGGATCTCATGATAGACATATTTGCAAACTGGGGCTTGTAACTACTGCTGAAAGGGGCTGGGAATACACTAGTGGGTATTTGACACTAATCTGGTGATCTTCTGAATTGTTGGTTACTAATATTATCTTGTTCTTTACAGACTTATTTCAGGCTGTAATGCTACATCTAATCATTACATTCTCTTTTTTGGTATATTGGCTACCATAACAAAGTATTGAAAAGTAGGTGACTTAAAACAACAGAAATTTGTTTTTTTGCAGCTCTGAAAGCTACAAGACTGAGACAAAGGTGTCTGCCTGGGCCATGTTTCCTCTGAAGGCTCTGATAAAGAACCTTTCTTATCTCTTCCTAGCCTCTGCTGGTTGCTGGCACTCCTTGGCTTTCCTTGGTTTGCAGCCTCATCATGACAATTATGCCTCTCTCTACACTTGGCTATCTTCCCTCTGGGTTTCTGAATGTCTTTTTTCATCTTATAAGTACAATGGTCATATTGGATTCAGGGATGACCCTAATCCAGTATGACCTCATCTTAATGAATAATGTCTACAAAGATCCTATTTCCAAATAAGGTCACCTGAGGTTCCAGGTGCGCATGAATTTTAGGGGGATGGGGACATTATTCAACTCAATACACCAGGTTTCACCTTTTTTCTTTAGTGGCTACTCCATGAGTTTAGGTCAAGGCTCTGTTGTTCTTTGTGTGACCTTGTGCATTCATGTCATCTCTTACAGTCTCAGTTTCTGTAAAAGGGGACTAGCAATAGTACCCATTTCTTAGGAGGTTTTGAGGATTAAATGAGATTGATGAAAACAAACAATGTAAATGTGGCCAGTACATGGGAAAAACATTTAATGTGTTTTATTATTATTACTTTCCTTATTCCGAAGTTGAACCTAAAGATATTTTCTGATTTTCTTTTTACTGATTTTCCAAATCAATTCTGATTTTCTTTTTTAGCTCTGTTAACTTCATTTGGTTATATTATAGCCAATTATCAATTATTTTGATCGATCCTTCTTCAATTGATTGGATGGCTTGATTACTTCTTGAGGAAGATTATAAGAGAGGTAAGAGCTTCTGTGTTGATTGGAGGTTATTCCAATATGGTGGTAAAATTCTTAAGAAAATTGTCTTTTCGGCCCTGGCTGGTGGCACAGCAGATAAGGCGCCAGCCTGCAAACACAAAGGTCGTCAGTTCGATTCCCAGCCAGGGCATATAACCAGGTTGCAAGCTAGGTCTCCAGCTAGGTCCATAGCTGGAGGCAGGTGAAAGGCAACCATACATGGATGTCTCTCTCTCTCTTTGCCCCTTTCCCTTCCTCTCTTTCTAAAAATATAAATAAAATCTTTAAAAAAAAAAGAAAAAAAGAAAATTGTCTTTTCAAATCAAACTTTTCTGATTGCACATTGGCTTGAGCAAGAGATCCTGTGTTTGGGTTTTTCCAGTTTGGCAAAAACATATTGAGTAATTCTGCAGTGGGTTGAAATGGCAATGAAAGTCAAAGAAATATGTTTGCATTTTCTGTACAATTATAATATGAATTGAACTTCATTTGGCAGTGGAGTACATTAACAGTGTAAAATTGCAGCCCAATTCTATTTTGTACTTAGTAAATGTAATATAAATTAAAATCTGTGTGTCATGGGGTGATAATTCAATTTAATGTAATTTTCATTTTCTCCTGAAATGTGAAATTGAATAAATGTTGTTAAGAATCTCTTTAAGAAGAGGCAAAATGGACCAAGATTAATTATACTGTATTGTTTTAAAAATATTTTTAAGTTCCAGGAGAGAATAAAGTTTATAAATATGGGGTGGCTTGAGGTGCTTGAATCTAGGAGAACAGAGATTAGGTTTCACCTAACCTAGGTATTATAGCCTTAAGAAGAGATGGTTCAGGATTAGAAATTCACATGGTGTTTGTATGTAACTGATAGAATATGACTGAAGATCCAATATGTTTTGTTACGTTCTGCTAACACTAAAAAGAAGGTCAATGTACAGCCTCGTGTTCTTGAATATGACTGTCTTTAATGACTGTCATCAATGAGGTCTTAGAGAAATGAAAGACAAGGCCTGAAGTGCTTAGTTAGAAGAACACAGTTGAGTGCAGGGTTAATATTAACTAGGAGAAGAGCCAATATGTGTAAATGAAGTTCAGTTTGTTCTCTGTGTCCCTAGGAGGTGTAAACAGAATTATGGGGAGTAATTGGTGATATGCAAAGCTCTCTAAAATGAGATGTGATCACCTAGAAATGTGTTTCTTTCACTAATAACTGAATTTTCAAAGCCCAAACTGGGTCATTCTAAGCAGAACTTTTGTGTGGACTCAAAGATTGGATGAGAGGTTGGGCCAGGTGACCACTTAGATACTGAGTTTCCAGGATGATGACCAATGGGATACAACTGGAGAAAGTTAAAAGGGGCACAACAGTCGAAGGTCTGGGGTATTTGTGTAAGAAGTATAGGGTTTTGATATATAAAGGAGTAGCTGGATTTTAGGGAGGAGGCCCAAGTGTGGCTATGGGAAAATTATTCCAACTGTATTTAATGATCATTGTCAACAAAGCCAAAAACTAGGGGAAGTTGCATATTTTCTTTTTAAAATACAATTAAATTTATTTTTCCTAGGGAGCAGGGAACATTTTTCTAACTTGCCCAATGAGAGAGGAAAACATGGACAGGGGGAGGGAAGAGCGAGAGGAAGAATATGAGAGAATGAACTGGGAGTATACACAAGTTACCTCCTGGAAGTCTTCTCTTGTATAAGCATTTTAGGGGTTAAGAAATGGAAAGTCAAGTTTTTCTTACATATATACTTTCAGAATGAGAAGTCAACATTTTATCTCTTGGGACAAAAAAAAAATCTTCAAATTCAATGAAATTAATTCACTCTTCTCCAAGGGAAGAAGCTGATGAAATTCTGTTGAGCAAGGGTCATGAAGACTGATATTCTTTCCAAATCAGTGTTCATTGTATTACCTGATTTCCTGTGTGGTGAAGGCCCCAGTAGACACACAAATGTTTGCCAGAATAATATGGAACTCAAATTTTATACCCTTTAGGTTAGTTTTCATTTCGTTTTGTTTTATTGTTTAAAAAAAATGAGAAACATCATTCTTCCTTAAGAAAAACATCTCCCTGTGATACAATTTAACACGTCAACACTTTTTAAAAAAGCATTCTCCTTATCTTACAATTGTTTATAGGTGGGACAATTTGACAAGGAGAATATGTTAAGTATCCTGATTTTAAGCAATTAAATTTGAGCTGATATGTTTAGCCACCAAGCACTTGGATGAGAATAACTCATTTGTAGCCAAAAAAGACTAGTTGAAGGATGTTGTGGAACTAGATATTTTTATAGATTCTCAAAAGGGAGCAATAAGCAGATGAACATTTTTAGCCCCAGATTTTTAATCAAGATAAGCAAAAGTAAAGAATGCAGAAAATTGACTTGTGGTGGTGACCACACGATACAATACATAGTTGATGTATTACAGAACTGTACACCTGAAACATATATAATTTTATTAACTAATGTCAACCTAATAAATTCAATTAGAAATTACATAAAATTAACCTGATATAATTAAATTTCTGCTTAAAGTGTAGGTGTCTTTTTGCATATTTAATGAAAATGCTTTAAGTATAGAAATTTATTTGTAATGATACTGGTGTTGTCAGTGTTCTGGATTTTTGCCATTCTAAGAGATATGCAGTGGTATCTCATTATTGTTCCTCTGGTTAGCTTTTTATTTTTTAAATTTAAAAGTGACAATATTGCAGAAGGATAGAGAAAAAAGCAAAACATATAGCCGCAGGTAACTCCTCCTCCTTAGAGTTAACGGTCTAATGTATATCTTTTTAACTATTTTAAAATTTATATATAAAAAGAAATATCTTTGGATAAGTTTACAAAATAAATAAGATTAATTTGAACACTTTTGATATTAGTAATTTTAAATGTACGAAAACACTGGTAGTCCAGGATAAAGGGTTTCAATGTAAGCAGTGCCACCATAAAAGTCTTAGAGGAAAACATAGGCAGTAAAATTTCAGATACCCCATGCAGCAATATTTTCACAATACTTCTCCAAGGGCAAAGGGACATAAAGGAACAAATAAACAAATGGGACTACATCAAACTGAAAAGTTCCTCCTCAGCTAAGGAAAAACATCAGCAAAATTAAAAGGGAACCAATTGTATGGGAAAACACATTTGCCAATGATACCTCAGACAAGGGTTTGGTCTCCAAAATATATAGAGAACTTAGGCAACTCAACACCAGGGAGCCAGACAGCCCAACTTAAAAATAGACAAAGAACCTGAACAGACTCCTCTCTGAGGAAATCATACAAAGGGCCCAAAGGCATATGAAAGTAGGCTCAAGATTACTAGCCATCAGAGAGATGCAAGTTAAAACCACAATAAGATACCACCTCACACCTGTCAGAATGGCAATCATCAACAAATCAACAAACACCAAGTGCTGTCCAGGATGTGGGGAACAGGGAACCCTGGTGCATTTCTGGTAGGAATGCAGTCTGGTGCAGTCACTATCGAAAACAGTATGAAATTCCCTCAAAAACTAAAACTGGAACTGCCTTTTGACCCAGTGATTCCATTGCTAGGACTATACCCAAAGAACCCTGAAACACCACTTTAGAAGAACCTATGCACCCTATGTTCATAGCACCACTATTTAAAATAGCCAAGTGCTGGAAATAGCCTAAGTGTCCATCAGTGGAGGAATGAATCAAAAAAAACTTTTGTACATTTACACAATGGAATACTACACAGCAAAAAGAAAGAACTACCTTTTGTGACAACATGGATGGAACTGGCGAGTTACTATTCTTAGTGAAGTAGTCAGTGAAAGACAAATACCATGGGATCTCACCTATTATAAGTGACTAATGAACAAAACAAACAAATAATCAAAACAGAACCAGAGGCATGGAAACAAGGAACAGACTTTCAGTGTGCAGAGAGGAGAGGAGGAGAAAGAGGCAAAGAAGGGTAATAGTTTAGTCAAGGAACTAGTATAAATGACCTATGGACATGGACAACATGTGGAGTTGACTGTGGGAGAGGGGATGGGGAGGGAGGGCCAGGGGAGAACAGTAGGGGGAAAATGGGATAAACATCATACAACAAAAATAAAGTTATTTAAAAATAAAGTAAAACTGTCAGTCCAGATACATTTTTTAAAGTGAAAGATGAATTTTTATGTCTATTAATATATTCATTAGATATACAATTTTCAAAAGATAAAAAGCGTATTAAGTAAAATGATAGAAAGAAAGTAGTTTCTCCCTCAATTAGTGTGGCTTCTCCTCACCTTTATCAGTGGGCTTTTCCAGAGTATGTGTGTGTGATTGTGTTTGTAATATCTATTGCATCGTATATTTGAAATAAATGATAACATATACATAATTTTGCATGTAGCTTTTTTTTCACCACTGACAAGCACATTTTGATTTAAAGTAAATCAAAGCTTGATTTACTGAGCTCTGAGCCTCTTGCTTCCAGATTGCTTAATTATTTTTAGAATTAAGGAAACACAAATGAACTGGGTTGTCCATTGGGAGTAAAGACAGGAAGCAGAAAACACCATTAGTTACCTGATAGTCATCATTTTACCAAGCTAAGAGGGGGCAGTCTTCAGAAAGGCATATGGAATATGGCTCTTGATGGAGCTACGTGCCTCGTGAAGGACATATGTGGGTAACCCACAGGGGTGATTCATGGCCTGTGCAGCTGTAAACTTCTCTTTTAATTAGGTAGGAAGCACCTGTGAGTTCTTGCTTCATAATTTTTCCTCTTCCTAGTTCAGTTCCTTCAGGGATTAAAAAAAGACCCAACAAGTTGGAATTTATAAATTTTCTGTAGGGGAGAGCATTTAATATCTTAAAAAGGGCAAGTATACATACAGATGGTCTGTGGTGACGTTAATGGATATGAATTATGGAGGGCAAATGACTGGACACATTTCATCCCATATGTTTGGCTTTGCCCTTTTCATTTGAGTATTTACAGAATTAATGCTAAACATTTGTAAGCTATTATTCAAATTTGAACAGTATGAGTATTTGTTTGTTTGTTTTTTTAACCTCCTCTGGGCTCTGGGCATCTCCATGAGATGGCACCAGGGTCTCTTCATGACTTCTGGCAAGTAGCTGAGATTGGTCACATGATTAAGAGCTCTTTCCAAGCATCTTTTACTTAAGTTTGCCTGTGAAATTCACTCTGCCCTCACCTGAATTGTTCTAAACATCATGTGTAGTAGTAACTGAAATATGCCTTCTAAAAACAGTGATTAACTGCTGTTTAATGGAGTGCCTGTTAGATGCTAAAGAGTATGACAAATGTATTTCTGTGTAACCTTCACAACTTCCCAAAGGATCTGGCTGGTATCATTATCTTCATTTTTTAGATGGAAACTAAGGCTCAGGAAACTGACATACCTTGCTCAAGGTCATTGAGCATGCATTCAGCTGTTACGCTGTGTTGAAAGCCCATTATGTTTGTACATACACCTTGCAAATAGGTTCAGACCCACTTATGAACAGTGGCTCTACCACAGTCTCAAACTAGCATCCTGTGGGCAGTATTTGGACTACATGAGTTCTGTTTGTTGTTGGTTCTTTGTGGGGAAGGGGGAGGGAAGCATTGTGTTTGAATTGAATTGAGCACGAATACCTCAAGGCTTGGCTTATACTCTGAAGTTCCCCTTTAATCCCCAAAAGTCCCCATTTTCTCAGGCCCTGCCTGCTTGCTTCACTCACTAATTTTATCTTCCTGGCCCATGATGGAATTTGAATTTATGATGGAAGAAACTGTTAAACCAGGAAGTAAGTATAAGAGTTAGGAGATGTGTTCATTAACAAAGCAATTTTTGTCCTGAAATAAACATTGCTAGTATTTATATTGCTCAATATAAAACAATGGGTTGACTTTATTACCAGTTCATTTTTAACATTTTCACAGAAGGTCCTTTGTTTGTAGAATTCCCCATCTTCTTTAAATTTGTTGAATATCTGTCTGCTGACCTGTAGATAGAATCATGTGGTGTATTACCCAAAGACAATGTTTGATTCATTATAATAATATGCTCTGAGGTGACTTTTAGCATCAGGCTAAATCTATTGAAGAAAAAACTGAAAGCAACTTGATGGTTTGTTCATAATCATTAATAGGAAAAGGTGGGTCTATTTTTTTTTCTCCTCTGTTCCTCCTGCCTATACTTCTTTGCCAATTGGCTGTCCAGCTTAAATAAATTGCATTCTGACCCCATGAGAGTATCTTCTAAATTATCAAGGTTATTCAAGGGATGTGGGACTCCTAGACTAGAGAACCTGGGATATTGGGTCAGTAGTATGACTCCCCATACCACTGCTTATGTATGTACAATGCCTCCTCTAAATGTGGTACGTTTTGAAGAAATTTCTGTTCCATGTATTTTCATTTTTAAATATCTGCTGCCACATTAATAGGTGTTTCCCATGAAGTACTTGTCCATTGGGTGAACTATACAAATAAGTTTGGAGGCCCTGGCTGGTGTGGCTCAGTTGATTGAGCATCGGCCTGTGAACCCAAAGGTTGCTGGTTCAATTCCCAGCCGGGGCACATAACCAGGTTGCAAGCCAGGTCTCCAGCTAGGTCCGTAGCTGGAGGCAGGTGAAAGGCAACCATACATTGATGTTTCTCTCCCTTTCTTCCTCCCTCCCACTCTCTTTAAAAATAATGAATAAAATATAAAAAAAGAAACAAATAAGTTTGGGAAATGATTTTTATTTCAACACATTCTTAGGGATTTGAAATGTGTAACATGCTAAAGGCTCTGAGCAGTAGTAGCATACATAAGGAGCATATTTAGTTTTGCCTAACACAGTGTTACTCAAAGTTACTTGACAGAGAGCCCCCTCTAGAATCTGTACTT